>JAGEMR010000220.1:4371-16944 GCA_021030915.1 Astrothelium macrocarpum
AACGCCTAAATTATTGACTGTATCGAGTGTGGATGTGTGTTCTGATCCCCATGCCTTCTCATAACCTTGCAGTGCCCATTGGTACATCTTCTCTGCCTCATTAAGCCGTCCCAGATCCGCATAAAGAACGCCTAAATTATTGACTGTATCGAGTGTGGATGTGTGTTCTGATCCCCATGCCTTCTCATAACCTTGCAGTGCCCGCTGGTACATCTTCTCTGCCTCATCAAGCCGTCCTAGATCCTTATAAAGAACGCCTAAATTGTTGACTGTATCGAGTGTGGATGTGTGTTTTGATCCCCATGCCTTCTCATAACCTTGCAGTGCCCGCTGGTACATCTTCTCTGCCTCATCAAGCCGTCCCAGATCCGCATAAAGGTTGCCTAAATTGTTGACTGTATTGAGTGTGGATGTGTGTTCTGATCCCCATGCCTTCTCTTTACCTTGCAGTGCCCGCTGGTACATCTTCTCTGCCTCATCAAGCCGTCCCAGATCCGCATAGAGGTTGCCTAAATTGTTGACTGTATCGAGTGTGGATGTGTGTTCTGATCCCCATGCCTTCTCTTTACTTTGCAATGCCCGCTGGTACATCTTCTCTGCCTCATCAAGCCGTCCCAGATCCGCATAGAGAGCGCCTAAATTGTTGACTGTATCGAGTGTGGATATGTGTTCTGATCCCCATACCTTCTTTTTACTTTGCAGTGCCCGCTGGTACATCTTCTCTGCCTCATCAAACCGTCCCAGATTCGCATAGAGAATGCCTAAATTGTTGACTGTATCGAGTGTGGATGTGTGTTCTGATCCCAATGCCTTCTCTTTACCTTGCAGTGCCCGCTGGTACATCTTTTCTGCCTCATCAAATCTTCCCTGGTCCGAAAACATATTTCCAAAATTGTGGAGAATCCAGTGCTTACCGTCATCGTCTAGTCTGCCATTTATAACAAATCCCCAACATCTGCCTGCATGTCGTAAAAGCCGTTGCTGAGTCGCCCAGTAGTTCTGAACATATTTGCTCGACACATGTCTACCGACACACTCCAGTGCTAGACCAGCCAATTGAGTATTCCACTTATGATTCACCATATGAACCGTCCATGAATGCACACAGCTATGCATTCCATATCCATCTAGCTCTGCTCCGTTTTGTTTAGAGAATTTGTCAACTTCCACAAGTCCGTAATCACATAGCACCCGCATCGTTTTGTTAAAGCTTAATTCGTCTTCCATCATTTGATCAAGCCATTCTAGCCCGCTATATCTCCCTTCTTGTAGGAGCTCAAACCATAGATCCCGGCTATCAAAGTACGCCCATAATTGAAGTAGCATTGCAGAGTGTTTGTTCTCCTGCTTGATTTGTTCTAACGACAGCTGCCATGTTGAGTACAGCTGCCGATCTTCATACGAGCTAATTTGGGGACTCGTCTGTTGTAGTTTTAGCCATGACGCTTTATATAAACGAAGGTAATCTGCAAAGCTTGTCGAAACCTGGTAAAGATAGGCCCCTGCTGTGGCTAAGGCCAACGGAAGTCCATCCAACTCTTTCGCAAGCTCGGCTGCAGCAGGGTCTGCGAAACGTCAGTGCTATTTCTACTACAACAAGAGCTAACTAACCATCCATTACACCTTCTCGGTATGATGTATTAGATAAGATCTGTAGGCTATCGCGTATGTCTTCCAGTTTAGTTATCTGCAAACGCTGGCCTACGTTCACCTTTGATGATATTGTTGTAACGATTATCGAGCCATGGTGCGCCTTGGGAAGAAATTGTTGGATATCGACTACACCTAGGTTTTTATTACCAGGTACCTTCGGGCTGTCGTAGTTGTCGAATACCATCAACCACCGCGTATTCTTAGCATGTTCCAGCCACCGTTTGACTGCTGCCACCACTTCATCCACCTGGCTGTCATCTGTAATCGCACTAAATTGGCTGGCCGAAGGGTGCTCATGTAAGATCTGTTTTGCAATCCAAGAATAGCTCTGCTTGACTGAGACGTCATCTTTGATATTCAACCAAAGAATCGCCGAATAGTCATCACGGTGGGCTTTCGCATATGCAATCGCCAGCTGTGTCTTACCAATTCCACCCAGGCCGTGGAGAGTGACTGCTCGGCGACCAGTACTGTCGCTAAGCGCCTTATGCACATCATCTAGCTCCTTCTGCCGTGCAACAAAATGGTTAGTCTCGGAGACTTCAGAAAGACTAAATACAATAGAGAAGTGCTCTCCAGCATTGATACGAGCTGCAGATAGAGTCATTTCGGTACGAACAAAATCGGTAAATATTAGGCTACATACCCGCATGGACCCTGTCCTCCACTTCCCATCGCGAAATAATAATCTCTCCTACATTTTGAACCATGATTTGCAAATGTCCAGATATAGTCTTGTATCCATTATCTTCCTTTGATGCAAACTTTACCATGTTAATATGATCTGCATGGATGGCGATTGGTTCTGCATCAGCTGCGCCAGGCACTACTGCAGATGCTCGCGGCACCACCTGTATGCTCAGTCTTCATGGCATTCTTTGGATAAAACGAAACATACCGTAATAGCATGACCTAGCTTTGTCGGAGTTTTGTACGTCTCATATGCAAACTTCGTCGCAAAGTCAGCGCTGATCGGGCCATACTGCCCGAGCTGCTGCTGAAGCCATTCAGAGTCTCGCTCTAGATGCTTGACTAATCTGTCGTCCGCCTCCACAAAGACTGACGCCACATTGATTAAGAGCTTTCCTAGCTGTACTCCGTTGCCGCCTTGATGTGGTGTACCCATAAATATAATCCCGTACGTCGATATCTTAATCGACCGATGTTCTGCTAGCGCTCCTGCCCGCGCCGCATCCGAATGGATAAGGGCCTGGCCCAGTTAGCTACAAACACAATAGATAATAATGAGACTGACGCTTTTTACAATGATTCCTCCTAGACTATGGGCCACAAAGAGGATGGGACGTTGCATTGTCTGCTAATATGAGAAGTACATTGATTGTCTGATTATGGTCTATCCCACCTTTGTAAGCCTCCTCTCACGACAGAGATCTTGAACCAGTTGTCTCGCATGATCGTAGAGGTATTCGCAGCTGACGCAATCGCCATGAGTGTTCGCATCATATCCCCAGCAGAAGATGCGTGCATTTGGAATATCGCTCGAGAGGAGATCGCGAAGCCAGTGGACGTCGTTCGCTGCTATCCAAGTCTTATCGCAGTGTCCGTTCAGCCCATGAACGGCAATAATACTGCGAACTGTCAGTTAAGAATGTTGACAGTATAGATAGCTTACTCTACAACCGGTTCTTGTCCTTCTGCCACAACTTTGAGACCTTGGGGTGCTACCTCAAGAGTCTTCTTTGAAGAACCACTAGCCTCTTGGGGTGCTACCTCAAGAGGCTTCTTTGAAGAACCACTAGCCTCTTGGGGTGCTACCTCAAGAGGCTTCTTTGAAGAACCACTAGCCTGCGACGACTGTCAGCCTAATAAAGGCATAGAATAGGGTCGATGAGTACGTTGTCTTTGCGACCCTTTCTAAACGAGATAAATTTTTGCCAACTAGGCGGCGCCATAGGTTGATAGTAGTATTCAATATCGACTAAAACAAAGGGCAATATTGACCGGAGCAAAAGGTTAATGTAGGAAGTACGGCCCTCATTCTTATAGCGTAGCCGGTATTCACACTCAACATTCAGCTGCGGCTGACTTGCATCATATTGCTACCAATCATGGCATTGTTGCCTTGTTGCCTTGAGATAACCGCTGGCTGATTAATACCGGCGCTGTTGAGAGCTTGCATCTTGGTGCACTACTGGCTTAGACAGGGAAAACGATCATTTTCTACAATCTTGATGGAATATGAGGAGCTTGATCCCACAGTCATTGGATTGAATTGAGCTCGTGAGAACATCTACCCTTCCAGATCGGATCGGGGCTGCAGTTATATATGCTATCTACCAGCCTTCCGAATAACTAACCAGCCATCTCAATAGCTAACCAGCCATCTCAATAAGGTTCGGAGGTCTCTGCAGATCCATAGGGTTCATTTCCTGTCAAATCTCCAATTGAAGTTGAGTATGACATCCGAAGCGACGAGCTTTCGAAAGATTGGTAATTGGGTTCATATATGTAGTGGGATCGCCATCTTAGATTCTGGTTTCCGCACCAACCCAGCCGTTGCTATTCTTAGCTATTAGTGATCATGGCGCTCTTGCTTTTTCCCACCTCACTGTGCCCTGTGTTCTACGCACTTCGCTCGTTTTCTTCCTCTGCTTGTCCTTTTGATTCGCTTTGATGAGGCAATGGCTTTGCGCGGTACGTAGTTGGATATCCAGTATTTATGCAAGAGTAGTTTCATGAAGCGCTTGAGGCTAACAGAAGCTGGAAAGTTAGATAATGGTGTTTCGGACACAGCTCGATGCGGCCTCTCCGATTCGAAGACGCTTGAAGTGGTTACACTAGGGACACAAATATAACGATATACACAATCAATTTGGGTGGCTTGGGCAGGATGCGATATTGCAGAGAATATCGACTGTTCCCCAGTCTCATCTATATTATAAACATTTTCGGGCACTATAGCAGGATCCTGTAGCACTTTTTTAATGACCTCGAACCAGTGCATGATTTTATTATATATGCTGTACCGGTCCCAGTCCAGCGGTCTGTCTTATTTTGTTTGGAGTTTTGGGTAACATTTCTCAAAAGCATAGGCCCAGTTTTTTTTTTAGAGGTTTAACCGGTTTAGTCGTCACAGATTAGTAGCGGCAATACTAAAGGCTAATAAAGGTATATACTTGACACGAAAAGGCTATCCAAGATCAGATATGTGCAACAAAAATCTCACTATGGCTTTCTCTTCAGACGGGGTAAGATACTATTGGCTCTGGGCTTTCTCTTCTCTTGAGCGTCGACTACGTGTATGGTAATAGAAGGTAGTACAAGCGACGCCGTTATGTTCTGTTCGGGCACGATATGTGTTATGCACTCCATAAGGAATTGTTTGTGCTAAGATTCACCTGGCCCGGTCTACGTTAGCTGATTGTGGTGATGGTGATAACAGAAATGAGCGAGAAGGTATAGAGTGAGCACGAAGGGCCCAGGATGTGGGCATAAGCCTGACCCTGAAAAGGGGCTTTAAATAAGGACTGATCCATTTTAGTCCCCCTTCAATCTCGTGTTCTTTTCCATTGTGCGAGAAATTCCTCTTTATGTGGTGACAATTGCTGTTGATGTTTGTGGCTGGTGGACTTATTTTGGATTCCTTGGATGCGTCTTCGGAGGATGGTTCTAGATAAGCCATACGCATCAGCTGTTTTTTTTATTGAAGAACAAATGCCAGACTCGTAATCAGCGATAGCAGAAGCAATTATCCCATCACGGAAGAACATTTTGAAGCAATGTGGTGGGTGGTGGAGCGAATTTAGCTGAATCAGATGAGATGAGATTGAGCGGTGGTGGTGCGCCGGTTCCGTGTGTGCCGACTTAACGCATGAATCAGGACGGCTAACAAATTCGGGAGTTCTCCAAATTAACAGTAACCGCATCCTTTGCTGTGTGAGAAAATCGACCAGGATTTGCATCAAGGCAATCGAAAAGTGTTTTTTGATTAAAAATCACCCTTTGAGTTCATTGGCTGCGCTCGATCAGCCCCACAGTGCAATTGCAGAAACAATAACACCTCAAAATTACTCAGCAGCGGAGTACCGTTGCAAATTCAAACTTTGAATTTTTGTAGTTTGTGTAGCTGCTGTTTATATAGCTGCTTGATCAGGTACTTAAATGGCTGCTTAGCTAGCTGCTTATTTGGCTGTCACAAAATCGCTACAAGCAGCAGGAATAAGCTCAATTGCTAAGCTATTTGGAAGTGTTATGTACATGATTTGCGTGATGACTCAAGACATTGGGTGCCAAAAGAAATCAGAAGCAGAACAGGACAGAGTTTTCAGATATAGGGGTTACCAAGAATGTCACGTGATAGCATTCCACGCTTGGAAAACTTATATGTCACAACCGTGACATTGGCTGTGTATACGGTTGCTCAGCAAGATACTCATACGGTTGCTTGGCTGGCTGCCCACATGGTTGCTAAGCTGGCTGCTTACATGGCTGTGAATTTGACACATAAAGCAGCTCAAAAGTAGTCACAACAATTGGAAAAGTAATTGTTTACAGAACACACAACATTCTCATTCATCCGATATTGTAGCTAGCTCGCTAGCAAAAGGAACCAGAAAGCGTTAATGACCTGGGTAATGTGAATTGAAGAATCTGGAGAACCTGCGGAGAGCATGATGATGGATTGATGAGACTTGGAGGTGAGGATAAAAAGAGGCAGAGGTAGAGGCAGAGGTAGAGGCAGAGGTAGAGGCAGAGGTAGCGGCAGTGATAGAGGTAAAGGCAGAATAATGATAGCCTATAAAGGTGAGTGTGGGAGGAAAGTTTATTCTATAGCGTAGAGTCTTGCTTTGAGCCTGGAAAAGTGGAGCCAGATCAGTCAAGCGAGATCAATCTAATGGCCGAACTGAGAGAGATGCGTAAGATATACACGTGATGTCGGGTGAATAAGATGAGCAGCAGACTCGGCAGACTTTGAAAGTGAATGCGAAGGCGAATTGAGAATTTTCATCACCTCCACAGCCAGATCACCGAAATACCTCAGTAAATACAACATTCTTGACACACCCTTGTTTGGATTTCTCCGTGTCTGGCAGAACCATACGTATCCCGTCAGCACGAGTAACGCGGCTGAGCGCAGTGTACAACTGTACGTGACTGAAGACCTCTGGGTCTAGCAGTAACCCAACACTACCGAGGCTCTGTCCTTGGGCCTTGTTGATCGTCATCGCGAAAGCCAGCTTGACCGGGAACTGGTGTCGGGTAAAGTCAACGCCTTGCTCCGGCTCTGGCGTGGGCATGGGAATTCGCGGTAAATGGACGATATTGCCGTGGTTACGCGTACCAAGAATCTGACAGCGAAGAACACATTGGGTCACGCGTTGAACCACCATTCGCGTGCCATTGCAAAGACCTCTCTCCGAATCCAGGTTCCGCAATAAGATGACGGGGCATCCAACCTTCAATCGCAATTCGTGGGGAGGGAGTGTGGGAAGCTGGACTGTATGTAGAAATTCGGTTGGAAAAGAAGCAGCATTCTCGGGATCTTTGCAGAAATCGATAGACGGACAGACGAACAGATTGCCAGGCATCGCATCGAGCAGTTTGTTATTCACGCTCACCACCATGTCGTTTTTAGGAGCCAAGATTGCCGAATCGCGGAGCACTTCGAGAGGCAAGAGTCGTCGCTGGAGATCTGGGAAGATCTCGACGGCGAGTGAGTTGACTGAGTTGTCGAATGCCAGATCTCGCCGATCCCAGGTGATGAATCCGTCAGCACCAGTATGCTCTCCAACATCTAAGAGACGACGGGCAAAGATATTCATCGTGTTTCGCTCCTCAGCCGTTAGATCGGGTCGTTCGAGCCGCATGTTTTGTGTTAGATGCACGACCTGAATCTGGGACCAGAGGGGCGAACGTTTTAGGGACGCCGCAAGGATCTGACCTCGTGTACCGCGCTTCACAATAGGGAGCGTTTGTCGGAAGTCGCCACAAAAACAAACCACAATGCCGCCGAAGGGGACGTCCTTACGAGGATCATCGGCGTCACGAAGGTCTTGCACTGTACGTGAAACAGCCTCGATGGCATGACGATGGCACATCACAGCCTCATCCCAGAAGATGAGCTGTGTTTCTTGTAGAAGCTTAGCGAGATCGGACTGTTTGGACACGGAGCAGAATGAATCAGCTTCAACCATGATCGGGATCTTGAACCGCGAGTGGGCTGTGGTACCGCCAGCCAACAGAGTCGCTGCAATACCCGAAGTAGCAACCGCCAAAGCGATGTTACCCTTGAGTCGTTGATACGCGAGGACCGTATTCTGGACAAATGTCTTGCCAGTGCCTCCAGGTCCATCGACAAAGAAGAGCCCACCCTGGTCATTCGCAATGGCAGCATTCAGCTGATTGTAGAGATAACGCTGCTGTTCATTCAACCTGGGCACTGCATCCATGAGCTCTCTCTGCATCACTTCTTCATTGAAGGATCGTTGTTCATGGATCAAGCGGTTCGAGCCTTGATTCAATTCCTCCAACCAATTCCGCACCGGATCAGGTAAGTGACAGTCCTGCAGTGTTTGGTTATGGCGTTCTAAAGCCACGCGGATGTGACACAGTGCCAGATCCTCTGCCTGGTCCTGGGTTGGCTCTGCAATGTTGAATCTTTGACGCAACTGGTGGAAACAATCCTCGGCCAGCCGTCCCCGAAACTCATTCCAGAGCGCCCGCGGGTCTGCTGGCTCACAACTTGTAACAATCATCGTGAAGAGGTGACGTAATGGAAAACCCAATTGAAACAGAGCAGCCTCTCCCAACGCCTCCGAGTATTCGCTATCGTTCTGCAGAAGGCCACGGGCGAGACAGGCTGCATGGAACGTTGGATAGACTGTGCCGTCAAAGGTACGGCAGTCCTCGAAAGATGTCTGGTCCGGGATATAGACCAAAAGCAGACGGAGATAATAGAACTCGCCAGACGTGACGGGAACCCAGACGATCCGTCCAACAGCAAAGCGGTTATTTTTCCGCCGAATCCAGGTTTTTTTCTGCCACGTGAAATGCTCGGGAAAATCTTGGTATTTGTAACCTGTAAGCCCAGCAGCATTGGTTTTGAAAAACTCTGTCAGCGTCGTGATATGAACGCTGGGCTGGTTAACTCGAATATTCACATCATCATCCGAACGTAGCGCAATACTTTGACCGTCTGGTAAATGCATTTGCAGTTTCGTAACAGTCACCGATTGATAATGAGTGTGGAACTCAAAAAGACGCCAGAACGCCTCCGGAGCGGCAACGTACCGGGCGTCAATGAATTCCGAAACTTCATCAACATGACGTACCTGTGCTCTCTCATCTACAGCAACCTGGATAGTCGCACGGTCCGGGCCTTTGTACACGTATTTATAGACATACTTCACCGAGCTATATCCTACGCAGGACTCGACGTTAATGTGGGCATTGAAACGGACAGTCAAGCACGGGTTGTACGCAGTCACATCTCGATTTGTGTATGCAAAACCGGTTGGCCGCTTCTGATGACTGCGGCCGTTGTCCGGACGTCGATATTACGGCTTTCGGTTGGGAGCCACACGCGTCTCGTCCACGTATGGCATCGGATATGCAAATCGACAGCTACCCTCCCTCATACAAGATGCGTCCGGCTTTGCCTGGCCACAAGGTCCGTGAAGGTAGAGGCGAGTGATGATCGCGTACAACATCGGGGATTCTGCTGGATTCGGAATCTCCGCACAAATGACTTGGTCGATCTCCTCTGGTGTACGTACGTGTGATGCCTGATTCATGATCAGCAGCAAATGCATATGTGGGAGACCGCGCTTCTGAAACTCGATTGTGTAGCAGGCAACATTGACCTTCCCGAGAATATGTCTCTTCATAATCTCCTCCATAAAGGCACGTACCTTGAGGTTAAAAACGCGAGCAACCAGATCGGGGCGGTCGCGTGCGGTTTGGCCGGGATGCAACTCACGCTCGATCTCGATCCAGGTCGGATTCGATGTAAAGGTGATGAAGAAGTCGGGTGAACCGAACCGAACCGACGAACCAAGGCCATAGCATCGAGATAAGCCTCTCTCATCTGGCGAGGAGAGCCAGTAAATGATGGAGGCAGAACAACTCGGGTCCCTAATATGAATATGAGATGAGCGAATCTATCGTACATATGAAGATTGAAATCAAAACAAATACCCAGCTGATCTGGATTCACGTCGCCATTGTGCAACGCGTCCATGACAGAGTCTACGGAGGCAATACGCAAGTCAGCCTGATGATGGCGTATCCAATTCAGACGGGCACCATCAACCGCGGCGAAGGCATCAACCGCAACCTCGTGAAACAGCCGACCTGCTTGAATTACGGGGGAGAGCGGTTCGCGAATCTGGAAATAGAACTTAAACCACTGTTGTTGAGATACCCGCTTCGAACCATTTCGTCCATAATGTTGAGGTGCATCAGTCTCGACGTTTGGAGGCCCATCCGATTCACCGGCATTGTCAGCGTTGTCGAATTCGTGGCCGGCCAAAGGGTAATTGTAACACCAGCCAAGCTCACCATGTGGGTGAAGAAATGGATAGCGAAGAGTTAGATAATCTGGACGTTGTTCGTTCAAGAATTGAAGCCCTCCGCTGCGGTTTCGTAACACGAGCTGACGCGTGTGATACTCGTCAGTAGTGGAACCCGGTATCAAGGCAGCAACCTCCTCTGTAGCAGGCCGATTGTAGACACGTGGATCTTTGTTCACAGCCTCCACCATCTTCAGAGTTACGGTGACGCTTGCATCTTCCCGGATCCGTTGTCTATTGTGTTGAAAGAAGCGCACCAAAGGATGGCACTCATGCAGAACACGTTGTATGGCGACCGCTGTAGCTGGGTCGAGGTTGTGGAAGGCATCCAAACGTTGTCCCGCCTGTGATCGTTCCTCTGCTGCATCATATACATATAGCTGAGCAAATGCAGGCTTCCTCTCTTGATCTGGTGTGAGCGGGCCGATGCGATGGTACAGCTGTCCATGTGCGCGAAAAGTATAAGCACCCTGTAGCTGTTGTGCTAACCGCTCATCTAATTTTGCACCGAGCGAGCAGAAGGCGAAGGCATTGTTGTAGTGACGGATCGATACGTGGAAGGCTTCACACTGCGGAGTGCGGCGGGGTGGAGAGAGATTGGGAACACAATCAGTCAATAATCGTGCCAGCGCAGGGGGATAAGGTGGTGAGGCTGGTATTTTGACACCACCGTCAGCGCAGCAGCTAAATGCAGGATTGGTTTGGCTAGAAGGGGCTCTTCGTTCTTCAATCCAATGCTTTGCGCCACAGTGCACACATCAACGATCCATCCGGCCTAAAATATGGCGATAGTCGAAGTGTGCCTGTAGCGTTCCCTTTGCAGCATCCAATTGCGGCTTCCATTTCCGTAAACCGGGCTGTGGTATGTAATAATTGACAGGGGGTCGAGGAGGCATGTCCTTTTCATTGTCTTCTTTTCCATCAAAGGACTGCTCATCCGGTCCGCCATCGCCATAGAGTGTGTGCTCGGGGTGTATTGCGGGATCTTCAATTTGGAATGAGGGGGGTTGAATCAGAGCCGTGGGAGTCCGTCTGGGTCTATATGAGGGTGATTGATCTGGGTCTGGGTGAGCACGAATATGCCACTGCCGTCGTGAGTGGGGTGAAAGTGAAGCGAGAGGGCTAGAATACAATGATCCGGGCGAAGCTACTGGGTGGCGGAGCTGCTGAGAGCTGGTCTCAACTTGGAACAGATGAACAAGGGTGGCAAGATCGGTTGACTGTTCGAGATCGGTCGAGTTTTCTTGCGACAACACATCAGAGCGATGAAGTTGTTGGGTACCCGTCTTGATTTGAAATAGATTTCCAAGAACTGCGAGATCAGCTGACGGTTCGTCGGATGATATGACAATTGGACGACGCTGCTGAAGCTGCTGTGTTCCAGTTTCGATGTGAAAGGCATGTTGAAGCGAGGAGAGGCCTCGAGAGTGTTTGGAAGCGGAGGGTTCGACAAACACATCGTCATGGGGTAGTGGATTGGAAATATTCGGCTATTACCTATTAATTGAGGCATAAGAGAGGTGGGGATGTATACGTGTGATGGTGCTAACCGATTGAGATCTGAGTTCATTAGTTCTTGGAGTGGTTGACGTGTAAGCAGAGTGTTTTCTTGTTCATGTGCCTGCGTCGGTTGACTTAAACTCCAAGCATCTTGTTGTTGATGTGGTTACTTTCCGAGGCGAAGAGATCCTCCTCTGGAAGGCCTATGCCTTTGACGAGGCATAGTAGAAGAGAGTAAAGATGAGATTAATACAAAAGCGAAGGGGGAAGATGGGGGGTGAAGGGTAGATGACTCAGCCAAATCCAGACGAAGAAACGACTTTTTGAAAATCTATCTCCTCTGTCAATCCTGGCTTGATTCAAGTGCACTTTATTGGAAGAGAAAGAGAAAAGAAATGTCTAAAATTGCAGCGGATGGAATTTTGATTTAGGTCCTAATTAAAAAGTTATTCACGTTTGAATTTTTTTTTCATACAAAATCCGACAGTGTTTTGGTGTTCTCAGGGTCTACGCTTGCCAACGTTTCGACCGTTTGATGTATTTTATTATAGGATAGGACGAGTTGTGCCCATTCAATTCTTGAATGGTAGGGAGGTAGATATTAAGTTGTGCCAATGTTAAGTTGTGCCAATTCATTCCATTCTTGAATGGTAAGGAGGTAGATGTTAAGCTGTGCCAATCCATTCCATTCTTGAATGGTAAGGAGGTAGATGTTAAGCTGTGCCAATCCATTCCATTCTTGAATGGTAGGGAGGTAGATGTTAAGCTGTGCCAATCCATTCCATTCTTGAATGGTAGGGAGGTAGATGTTCAGTTGTGCCAATGTTAAGTTGTGCCAATTCATTCCATTCTTGAATGGTAAGGAGGTAGATGTTAAGCTGTGCCAATC
>JAGEMR010000220.1:17044-28859 GCA_021030915.1 Astrothelium macrocarpum
AGGTAGATGTTAAGCTGTGCCAATCCATTCCATTCTTGA
This sequence comes from Astrothelium macrocarpum, assembly GCA_021030915.1. Lineage (NCBI taxonomy): Eukaryota > Fungi > Ascomycota > Dothideomycetes > Trypetheliales > Trypetheliaceae > Astrothelium > Astrothelium macrocarpum. The sequence goes on from JAGEMR010000220.1 coordinate 17,084, forward strand.
ATGGTAGGGAGGTAGATGTTCAGTTGTGCCAATGTTAAATTGTGCCAATTCATTCCATTCTTGAATGGTAGGGAGGTAGATGTTAAGTTGTGCCAATTCATTCAATTCTTGAATGGTAGGGAGGTACCTAGCTCCTGTCCGATCTCTTTCCATTGGGGATTGCAGGTAAAGGTGATCAAGAAATCTGGTGGCCCGTAGAAACGGGAGAGCGCTAGCGCATCAAGGTATGCATTCCGCATTTGGCGGGGCGAACCCATATGGCTCGCGAGGAGCATAATCCGCTGTCCCATATCCGCTTCTACAGCCTGGTCATGCTCGTGAAGGGCATCGACTAACCCGGAATATGATGCCGCTCGGAGGGTCGTTTGGTTCTGCCGAAGCCACTGGAGCCGTGCATCAGCAATAGCGGCAAAGGCATCAACAGCCAATTCATGGAAGAGCCGGCCTGCGAGGAGCTGTGGTGGGAGCGGACGACGAAGCTGGAAATGGTACTTCCACCACTGCTGTTGCGAGACCCGTGTCGAACCGTTTCGGCCACGCTGTACTTCTTCTGTATTGCTCCCCACAGCATCGTCTTCCGCAACTGGAGCATCTCCCACTGGGGTATATTTCACGCGATAGCGGGGAAAGTTTACATACCAGCCAAGCTCACCGTAGGGATAGAGTACCGGGTCGCGGAGCGGCAAGTATTCAGCCTGTCGTTCGTGAATGAATTTGAGGCCAGCGCCAATCCGGTTCTCGAGTATCATCTGCCGCGGTCCCTCTCCTGCTTGTTCACGGGTTGGAATTAGGGCGGCCACTTCGCTGGCGATCGGACAATTATAGACGCGTGGATCTGTATGAGCAGCTTCGATAATACCGAGCCGTAAAGTTACACTCTAATCATTGCGGATCCGCTCGGCATTGGTTTTCAAGGCTTGGATGAAGGGATGGCATCGGTGTAGCACCTGCTGGATCAGACGGAGATGCTGTTGGTCGAGGCCTGCGAAGGCTTGCTGGCGGAGCTGCAGCTCTTCCTCCGCACTGTCAAAGATGTAGAGTTGTGCAAAGGATGGCGTCTGACCGTTCGGGGCCCGTAAAGACCCAATCTGGTGATAAAGCTGACCGTGGGCACGGAAGGTATAGGTGCCGGTCAGCTGTTGGGCTAGGCGGCGGTCAATGTCTGCTCCGAGGGAGCAAAAGGCAAAAGCATTGTTATACTGGCGGATGAGTCAATGAAAGTCCTCGCTCACCTTGGTCCGCCGGACCTCTTCTCTCACACCCTCGCACTCCGCCAGCAATCTCTGCAGCTCAGGCGGATATAGGGGCGTCCAAGGGAGGTGAATCGCCCCTTGCATACAGCAGGTAAATGTAGGCCTTCTCTTTGAGGAATTGCCCTGTTGCTCTTCAATCCAGTGCAGCGCACGGCAGTGTGCACACATCGATGTCGCACTACCCAAGATGAATCGATAATCGATATCAGGTTGAAGCGGCGCTCTGCCGGTGTTTAAGCACGGCCCGAAATGTTGACCGGTATGGGCTTGACGGTAATAGTCCAGGACTGGCATCTCCCGCTCGTCTATTTCTTCTTCCGAGTCTCCCAGACTCTGTTCGATAAAGCCCTCTCCGGCCTGTTCTGTCCCTTGCTGAAGAGAGTGCCCGAATAGCTGCTGTTGTAATTCTTCTCTTATTGCTTCTGCTGGTCGACAGAGTCGATGCTGAGTAGGTTCACGTCTCCGCTCAGGATTCATTAATTCCTGTTCAATAGTAAAGCGAGCGGTCTGTTTATGATGGGATCGAGGCGTTCATGGAGCTGATAGACACGAATCTCGATCGAGAATAGGCTGGTCGGACTGGACTACGGAGGTATTCAGAGGTTGTTGATTGATAGTCGATTCATTCAGCTGTTGTAGTGGCTGACGATGCTGCCGAAGCCGCTTGAGATGAGCACGTCGCTTACTCAAAGCAGGCATTATTGATAAAGCGTTAGAGTAAAAAAGTAATAAAAAAGGCTGTACAGAAAGGAATCTTTCAATATGCTACGGATAAGTTATCCGCGATGAGTGATTGTGGCGCGATTGCACGCGTTCTCAGGCGTTTCTACTTGTAATTGCATCTCCTCTTGCTAGCAAAATCCAATCGAGATGCACTTTTTTGGATACGGTCTCACAGAGAGTTATTTACGATTTTATAGAGACGGAATTTAAATTAAGATCTAGCGAAGAAAGTTATTGTACCGCACGCAAGATTTGCATACAAAAAATCCGGGCATTTTCGTGTTGCAGGGTCCATAGCAAGGCCAAAGTTTTGACTCAAAGTCATATTTTATTACAGGGTAGTTTGAGGGTTTGAGGGTATTTGAACAATGGCCAAGCACTGTGATCGGGAGGATGAGTCATTATTACGCCACAGTGGCTGAAGGGATCGATAAAAAGACTATTAAAGCAATCAACTTCTACAATTCAAGTCCAATTTCAATGCACTTTTCTGGGATACAGTAAACGACTGGTTAACTCCAAAGTTACAGATTCAAAACTTCAATGAAGAGAATATTGATGAAGTTAGTAAGGGAGGGAGGAAGGTCACCATAGAAAAAAGAGAGAATTTTGATGTTCACAGGGTCCCAAGCTAGCCAAGATTTTTGACACAAATCCCCAATGGTATTGAAGGAGTCTGATTGTTCCGGCTGGTCAGCGCTTTGACCAGCATAAATGAGAACAGAACTCCCAGTTAGCAAATGCATACATCGGACGTTGAATTTACAGCATGACAAGTGTTGCTGTAGCATTAGAGACTCTCCAAAATGCTCATTCTGATGAGCTTCGACACCACGCAATCCTCCTGCGGCAGACCATTCAGAAGCTCCAATCAGTCATTGCCAATGGGTACCTCTTTCTTTGACAAGTTCGCGCTGACGAATATGGGCGCTACAAAATGGATATTAATAATTGACTTAGCAATATTAAAAAACTCAGCTTGAGGAAGTCCACATGATTGGCATTCGCTTACAATTCATGCGCCATAACGGTTTTAGCTCAATGGCTTATTTAAAGAATCAGATTCTTGAATCTTCCATGTTCTGCTTGAATAAGCTAATTGATAATTAATGGTGCTTTTTTAAGTCTCTATTCAAAATATTTCAAAGAAAGCCTAATTATAGAACCATAGACCTTTTTTATACGTATACTCCGGAAGCGCCCTCGTCTCGCTGGGCTTCGGCATGTATTTACGGGTAATTTGAAATAGAAAATGCTGTCGTGCACCTTATTTATCCTAGAAGCACAATTAACCAATCAGCGTCCGGATCGACTGCCAGCACGTCGGTGTGCCTGCATGTAGATTCTGCGCGTAGATCCTGCGCGTGACTGTCACTGGTGATCTCAGTATCCTTCCTACACCATTTTCCTTGGCCATCAGGGCTTATCTCTCCTCTGACGTAAAGATCGGCTGAACTCTAGACCCACATCACACGATAGCGCTAGCTCATATTAGAAGCCTTGGCGTTAGCGGGCGGCTACCTGAACCATCATTCCTGTTTCTTCCAAACGGTGCTGCCATTTACAGTGATATGCAATGCTCAAGCGAAAGAGACCGCATTAAAGCGACATTCTACAAGCCAGCGGTAAGTCTTTAATTTAGAAAAATACTTCGATTGATGTTGAATAGTGAAACGGCCCTGCCGTACCTTGAATCCTGAGAGCATAACACCCCTCCGCAAAAATACTCAATTGCAAGCACTCAAGAAAAAGGCTTCTACAAGAGGGAGCCAAGTTCGTCCCGGCGAATGGACTAAAACCGCCAGCAGTCCGAGTCAATTATCAGTAAAATTGGAGTGATGACACCAATTCAGCACGACAGTGAAGCTCTAACGCCTCTCGCCGGCAGTCCCGGTAAGCATGCTACGGCCACCTGGATGTGGCTACGATAAGGATCCTATTCAGCCGAAGATTGGTCGAGCATGGCTCGGAGCAAAAGGCGGGGGTGGGCGCGGGGGCGGCGGTCATGGCTTAAGACCTCCATAGAAACCCGTCTAACTCGCATGCCTTTGAAATGTAACGAAGTGCTTGTACTGTTATTGTTGAGCTGTAGAGAACTTGCTTGATGTCCATGTATGGATGCTTGCCTGCTCACATACGATGTCGTTTCTCTACCCAATTTCTGCATTTCAGAAGTATGTGATGTACGGTCTGGTGGCCGCAAGGCGGTGCGCATTTTACGTGCTGACCGAGCTGATTGCGCGGTGGGTGCCCACATGTGGGACCCCTACGTTTTTACCCGGTTTAATCCCGAGTCGGAATAGCCCCCGCCATGCTTGGCTGTTTCCCAGGCCTTTTCCCATTCGTTCATTGTTTGGCGGGTGGTCGATTTCATCATCGCTGTGAGGGTCCGCAGGGACTCAGGCTCTTCCAACGGTTCCGCTCGTATCCATGAATTCGGGTGATGGCCAGCAGCCTTCTTAGTTGCTTCATCTGCCATTTCATTGCCTAGCACTTCTACTTGCGCGGGAATCCATCGGAACTGAACTTCGTATGTGAAGTGTGAATGTTTTAGCAAATTATGGTTGGGATGTGATACGGATGAATTTATCAGGTTCTAAAGCGAAAAAATATTGAGGTAGTGAGTATCAAATCTAACGAAAATAAAACTCCTCTGTGTCAGAATCATAGTACTTCCACTTCTTTCCCTTGTGTCCAGGCCAACCAGACGCACGGCACACCCATACATCATCTGGCACTTCTCTCTGCATTTTAACGACCTGACCAGCGCTGAGGCAGTGATACATTTTATTGCTCCACGTCCATGTGATGGCTGGCTGAGTACCACGAGTACTTTGCGAAGAAGTTGCAGTGGAGGTCCGTCTTCTTTGGTTGCTTTGCGACTGCTCTGCAGATCTACCGGGTCGCTTCGCCATGGACCGTATATCCAGCGACAGCTCGTCGGCCGATGTTTCCGATTCAGAGTCGTCTAGCCTAGCCGTGCTCGTCGAGAAACTGAGACCGGTGGAAGCTGCAGATGTAGACTGACGCGCTGCAGGTGCGGCGTTGGCTCGGGCAAGTAACTGGTTCCTATGCTCTGCCGCAAGACCAGATGACTGTTCGGTTGGTGTGGCAGCAGTGCCAACGCGCGCATTTGCCTGAGCAATGAATGTATTTCTTTGTTCTTCTGTCCAGTCTCTGGCATTCCTGAACGCTGTGGCGCCTTGCCGGAAGGTTTCTGAATTGCCTATCATACTCCAACCATTGATTTGATGCATGTGATACTCCGGCCGCGTCCCTGGCCCGTCTGGCTGTCGAGGGTGGTGGACGTATATCTTGAGTGTGCCGCCGTGGTAAATCGTGCTGATAGTGTGCGCATTGTTGTCGTACACTGGCTGCTCAAGATTATACGACTGCAAATTTTGCATTGCTCTTGCGCCAATTGCGCCGTCATAACAAGCTTGCCGTTTGACTACCGCACCTGAGCCATCCGGGCCCTTAGCTTCGAGGAAGAAATTAGATACGGCGGGAAGGCTGTCTTGTTTGGAGGGAATGATTTGGGTACTGAGATCATTACGAATCTGTCGCTCCAGCTGTTCAGATCGTGCACCATGGTAGTAATCCGGCTTAGCCAGCTTTAATTTCTCTTCCTTATCAATAGGTGTAATAAGAGGGTCTAGATTCGTGAGAGCAATCTCGCCCGCCTTTGTTCGGCTATCTCTGAGGTGGCCTGTAATCACAGGTAGAACGGATTCTTTGACCTGCGCCTCATTGACCGCATCTTCATCTGCTTGCACAAACTGCTCATATGTTCTGTCCGAGAATTGCGAAGGGGAAAGGGATGGTCGAGGCGCTGTCAGCTTCTGATTGATCCCGTCCCAATTACTCGGCTTATCCGGCACTCGTCCATCTGGATACCGATAGCCAACGGGATAGACCCGACCATCGACAAGCCTTTGCTGGAAATTGGCGTCGTACGGCCCGCTGCTTGTCGCAGTTGTAGGCTTGGTGGTGGCTCTGACGCTGGGACTGGTTGCAGAGCCCCTCTTTCGCCGCTGTGATGCTGAAGACTGGCTCGAACTCATGTTAAGATGGAGATCGCTCGTCGGTTGCGGACACTGTACACTCATCAGCAATGTGTACTATCTCTCATTTGGATATACTTACTCCTTTTAAGTCTGTAAGATCTGGGCCGCCGTGTTTAGCGGATCGCTGGATTGCCCTCCAATCTGAAGGTGTACACTTCTGAGAATATTCACGTGCAGACTGCGTTGAGCGTGTCTTGCAATGAGCAAGCAAGCCACGCGTAAGGCGTTGATGCACCACTGATAGCTGAACAGATCGCGGCTGCGTGGTCGCCTTCGAATTCCTCCGGTCGAGCTCTCTCAACGCGTTTCTTGTTAGCCAGATCTTTGATAAGGTGTCCCAGACCGTAGCTCCAGGTATGAATGTGGTGCTCGCGGTGTCAAGTTTCTGCTTCTTCTTGGGCTGTTCGGATGGCGCGAAGAAATCATCCGGGCAGCGCTTCCGCGCAGTAGGCATAGAGGAATTTCTCAAGCTCGTCTTCCTGTAAAAGTCCTGCGGCGTGTTAATAGATGCGACAATGGGCTGGTGCTAAATGGGCTCCGGTGACGCCAAGGCCCGTGCCGCATTGGCTTGGCAGCGACAGATGAGTCACGCGGCAATACTTAGCGATGCAACCAGCACCAATGGCATGGTCAGAGCGAAAAGATTGGAGAGCGCAAAGGAATCCCAAGCGGCTGGTAATCAGCCATAAAGAAGTATCATTTGCTAGCGTCGTAGCGCGTACATGGTGCGGTTCAGTGTAGGTTGTAATGAGGGCCAACGTTTGTATTGACGGTCATGTTGGTGCTGCGGCAGTAGCACCAAAACTCCGATATCAAGATGCATGCCTACGTAGGACGGAATATATGGGAGCATCAACAACTTTCACTGTATATGCCGCAGAGATTCGAGGGCTGGAAATGGCATTCCAAATCGCTCTCAACATCCACGCTAATGCGAATATTCCTAGGAAATGTATTATCTTCACTAACAATCAATCTGCTATCCGAGCCATCGCCAATCCCAAGTGCTCCTCCGGCCAATACATCCTTATTGAAGCGATCCGAGCACTAGACAAACTCTGAGGCATTGGATGGGAGATCCAAATCTGATGGATTCCAGCGCATGTGGGAGTACCTGGCAACGAAGCAGCTGACGAAGCCGCAAAAGAGGCTGTTTACCAACATTTGGGAGCACAGATTATTCCAGAAGCACCATCAGAGCCAAATTCACCCCGAATTTCGACCACAACCACCAAATCAACCATCCACCAAACGATGAAAAGTGAATGGGAGAAAGCCTGGGAAACAGCCAAACATGGTCGTGAGCTATACCAACTGGGGATCAGACCGGGCAAACGTGTAGGGGTCCCACATACGGGTACCCACCGCACTATCAGCTCCGTCATCACCCAAATGCGCACTGGCAAGATCGGTCTTTACGCATATCTCCATATTTCATCACACCTCCCAGCTCTTCGTAGAATTCAATACCAATACCGCAAATCACAATACTGGTAGCGATTAGGTCGTTCTTTTAGAGCTAAAAAGGGTCTCATCACATGGAAGGTAGTTCACCAGACATGACGCCGGAGCATGACCCTGGTGATAGAGCACAACTCCATAAATGCATTGGCTCAGTTTCTCATTATAGTCCGTTCGCAGCTGAAGGGTTTCGTGGCCGCCAGCAAAGCCGTCCTCATCCAGTGAAGTCTGCTTCAGCCGCAGGTCTGACGCTAGGATCGATCACACCATGCAACACCTTGCATTAGCGCGATGTCTTGTACATATATATTCCAAAAGTAGGCTATAAGTATATTTGACCAAGTTAATTTTTAGGTCCAGTTGCTTCCCAAACCATCTCTCCGTTCCTTGTCCTTTGGCTGTCAGACGCAGTCCGAGCTCTGATAGCAAATCAATATCAACAACTCGTATTGCTTTCATCACATCTTTCAATCCGATTTCTCCTTCCTGCTGCGAAACGCTTTCGTACGCTATTGTAGAAGGAGCTTTGAGGCATGAGCTATAGGCACGTTGGCAGGAGTGGCAACAGCGGAGGATATAGTGGGAACGCGGATCGAGACTGGACAACCTATACTTCCAAACGAAGTGAAGCTACTCACAGAGGACCTGGCGAAAGCTTAGGGATTGAACAGGGAAGCTATGGCCCTTCATCACCCTCCTTATATGCTCCTTTTGCTTTTTTCAATACCATGAAAAGCTCTTCTCTTCGAGTCAGCGACGCTGCGGTTTCTGAGCGGCTCCAAAAACAAAGCACACCACTACCTAATGTCGAATCAACAGGAGCAGGGTATGGCATGCGATTCGATTCTCGCAAGCCCCTTTGGGAGTGGGTTAGAGACTTGACGAGCTCAGAGTCTGATCCAGATGGAGATGATGTTGCAAGGTATCATGTTCAAGGTTATGAAATTCAAAAGCCGCCATCGGGGCAAGGTCCACCAGTCAAGCTCGACCCAGCACCTGCCGATATTGAAACCAAGGGTGAAGGCGGATTTCGTCTCCGTAGATGGACTGGGAATGTTGATTTGACAAAAGACGTGTATGTCGTGCTCGATCATAATCTAAAAACAATCCACCAATCAGATCCAACCTTGAAGCAATCAAGAAGCCTCACGATGTCAGGATAGTCGTTGAGGACCTTAATGATGAGCTACCAATCCCGATGCATAAGACACTGCTATCTTTTCTCTCACCGTTTTGGAAGGCTGGCATGAGGGAGGTCAAGGACAACGATGTATTTATGATCACTGACTGTATCGAGTTTGGTACCGGCGGACCGGAACATAGCCCTACTGTCGTTCAATATGTTTTGCGTTGGATATGCACTTTTCACATCAGCAGGCACAGTCAACAATTTCTTCATCATAGGGAGCAACCCCGCTGGACAGATCTAGATTGCGTCGTTCTTATGTATATCTTTGCTTGGCGCCACGGAATACGAGAGCTTCAGGAGCGAGTGATGATTCACGGAATATGTGAATTGATCAAGAGGCAAGACCGTGCCAAGCCAAGGTCGCCCCTTTTAGTTCGTACTGAGACAATAGCTCGGGCATTCGAACTACTTTGGGATCCAGATGCCTCCAGAAAACTAGTCTATACACGCGACCCTCTCCTCAAATTTTTGACAGATTATTACTCTTTTCTCAGCAATGCGAGACTAATACTCAATCATCACTATTATAGTCCATATCCTATCAATAAGTATGTTCTGGATGCCGAACTCTTGGGTCAAATGACGACGAGAAGCAGTCCATACAGAACTAGTAATTCTTTGCGAAACAATGACGATGATGCAAGGCTACACCCACTGAATGAGCATCTGTATCATACAGAGTGGACGCTACCGCAGGTTGAGGTAACGACGAATGATCATAGGGAGCTGGAAGAACGCGAACAAGCTTGTCCAAACTGCTACAGCAACTCGAAGGGAGTCAACGAGAACCGATTCACTCTTGCGAAAGACGAGTGGAGGGCCTGGCGAGCGCAGTATTTCCAAAATATGCCACGCACTCCCGACACTATCGAGAGAACCTCTCGCAAGCGTGACATCGAGGACTACTCCACCACATCAGATGCAGAAGATCAGCTACCGCAGGGGGAGCAGACAGGCCTGCTTCCAAGCGCAGCTGGGGACAAATTCAGGGCCAGAAAGAAACTCGTCTAGTAGGTCGTCTGGTAGATCTCGTCAATTGGGTTTGAACTGCACGATGATAAAGGGTTGTGTGAGCGATCTTGCCATGATCTCCTAGAGCACGATATGATTTAGGAATGCCAAGAGGAACGCCTTGCGCCAGTACTTGACTGGCTTTGTCCATCTTAGTTTACTGTGGTGTTGGTGTTGGTGTTGGAGAGCAACGGGTGAGGAAGAACGAAGCGGAGGGTCCAGGTGTGATCTGAGATGGGAATGAGCTCGACCCTCAGGGAAAGGACCCATTCTTTGGCCCATCTATTTTTAGCCGCTCGCAAATATCGAATGCTTGAGCTCTGCTAAGCCGCAATTAAAGACTAACTCCTTGGTATGTTTGATTTCGACTTGTACGGCGAAGGTGCAATGTAAGATTCGAGATCCTATATGCTGGATTGCCCAATCGAGGCACAACAGATCTGCTGTTCTTCTTTGACCAGTCGTTGGATGATCATTTATCTCAGCAGGCTCAGACACTTCACTAGTCGAGAGTCGTGGTAATAATAGCTCAGGACTAAGCCAAATTGAGTTTCTGCCAAGTCCTACAAGCAACCATCCAGCCAAACCCTCTACGAAACGGTAGATACTGAACGCTGGTTGGCAAAGATGTTGAAGGTGTGGTTCTGTACAGAAACTTTACTCAGCTAGGGAAAAGTCCTCTCCAAGAGTATGAGGTTGTTGAGATGGCGGGGCCAGGCGGGGTGTGATGTAGAAGAAGGGCAGAGAAGACCGTAGGGGCTTTTCTTCCCTACGGATTTCTCTCTCCTATGGTCTTCTCTCCCCTATGGTCTTCTCTCCCCTAGGGTCTTCTCTGCCCTATGGTCTTCTCTGCCCTACGGCTTTCTCTCCCCTAGGGTCTTCTCTCCCCTATGGTCTTCTCTCCCCTATGGTCTTCTCTGCCCTAGGGTCTTCTCTGCCCTACGGCTTTCTCTGCCCTAGGGTTTTCTCTCCCCAAGGATTTCTCTCGGGTTTCACTTCCACTAAAGAAACGATAGCAATTCGATTGTATTCTTTCAGGGAGGATCTTGAGAGTATAAGAGTAACCACTGTACACGACGATTTGAAAGATATACATACATGGGTATATATACGAGGTTAAGACGATCGTAAATTCAAAGAATTCGCGTCTCGGGGGTGTCCCATGATTCAGGGACGGATGTCGTGTGTTTGACAAAAGGGCGCAGGCTAATCTGTGTATCTATCATAGAATTGACACAGGTACACTAAAACTGCCAAATTTTGAGCATTCGCTAATGCAAACCACCTTGAGCGAGATCATAATTTTATAAGATCAAATCTCTCACTATCTTTACACCTAAATAGAGACTAGGAAGGACATTCTTTGGATTTTAGCGGTTTTTTAGTAGCGATATTATCTGCTCCAACTGTTGCTTGCTGTCCTGTTTCTGCCGCTCCAATTGCTCTTTACTATCCTGTCTTTGTTGCTCCATCTGCTGTCGCTGCTGTTCCAATTGCTGCTCTAACCGTTCTCTTTGCTCCTTGCTGTCTTGTCTCTGCCGCTCCAACTGCCGCTCAAAATGCCCTTCCATCTGTTGCCTCTGCTGCTCCAATTGCTCTTTACTATCCTGTCTTTGTTGCTCCATCTGCTGTCGCTGCTGTCCCATCTGTTGCAAAAGCTGTTCCATTTGCTCTTTCATTTTGGTCAATTGTAAGGCACTTGCAGATTGGCTAGGCAGTTTGAATCCTTCTTCGTCCTGTGAAGGGCGCTCTTGAGAATCCTGCTGCGAACCCAATTCGTCGAGGGACATGTCAGACGCAGCGAAAGATAGTCCTGTCCGCTGAATAGGAGATGGTAAATGAGCGACAGCATCTTTGATTCTCTTTCGATGTTCTTTGGCAAAATCCTCGAATAGATTAAGAGAGAAGTTGTAGCCTCTGTACCTATGTGCACCATTATGAAGACTCAGGCTGGAAAAATCGATGGGATAACGATAGTATTCCAGTCCATCCGGACGGTTTGTTGCTTCAATAGCGAAATGGCCATAGAGCCAAACTCCGTCATGGTCATGCGATACAGTATAAACAAGCAC
>JAGEMR010000221.1:0-28513 GCA_021030915.1 Astrothelium macrocarpum
GATAAAAGAAAAGTTCGTACGGTTGGGTGCGGGTGGTCCGCTCGCTATGATGGTCCGCTCGCTATGCAGATACGTTATAATACATATAAATTATAAAAAAAAAAATGATTGAATGAAATTCAAATATCAATTGAAAAATGGATACTGATTAAAACAAATTGGAATTCTTTTCATATAAAATCTTTTTATTATATGAATTATTTTTTCATATATGAAATAAAAATTTTAATATTTATTAAAATGTGTTTTATTATCATCAGATTTAAAATTGAAAATAAAATATAAAATTTTGACTATTTAATTAATTGAAAAAAAAAATTTTATATAATCATCAAATTAATTAATATTTTATAAAAAATCTTTTATTTTTATTGAAATATTTTTTTATATATCAAATATTCAAATTCATTCATTTCGTATATATTTTTCATAATTTTGTGATAAAAATTCAAAAATTAAAAAACAGAAATTTGTTTTATATGAAATATATGAAAATTAATATAAATTTTATACTGAATTTTAAAATGATTTTAAAAATTAATTATGATAATTATTTTATATAAATAATTCTCAAATATGTAATAAAGAATTATTCTATTATTTTCTTTTTTAAATTCGTCTTTTTATGATTTGCGAATATATTGATGAATAATAAAAATTTATTTTCGATCCTTTTTTCGTATATTCATAATTTCAGAAAAAAGAATGACAAAAAAAATTTCAGAATTGGATATCATTTTACAAAAATCTTATATAAAAATAAAATGAAAAAGTTTTTTTTAATATAAAAACTAATTCAGATAATCGAATAAAAGTCGGAATAACATTGAATAATTTATCCAATCCAATTCTAATTCATTAGTTATGAATTATTCAAATAATTAATAATACCCGCTTATCATTCCGATGTCTGCTACTTCATCTTTGGCCAAAACATCATAGAAACGAGAATTAAAGCTGGGGCCTTCCGTAGGTTCTCTTCGATGGCCGCCAGTGACTACAAGGTCGCTGCCAGCATATTCAGGAAGAGGTACATGCATGAAAGCCAGCGATAAATGAAGAGACTGATTGTAGTCGTTCCGTTCCTTGCGCACCTTTCGTAGCGCCTGAGAAGTGCTTGTGAACCAGTCGATTTGGCTTTGCTTGATCCAATTGTAATCTGGACTCCGCACCTTACTCGGGATTTCTCCGTGAGTGTCTAGGAAATATAAGGTTGACAGTGGCAGCTTCGACGAATCGGAAGAAAAGACTTGGAGGTAATAATTGCCTACGCCATCTACCTGCGGCAAGCCTGGCTGGCAAAGGCTAAAAGGCAAATCTTGAAGAAGTGACATCTGTGTCATACCTGAGTTCTGACAGTGAGCGACAAATTGGGAGTTATTGGATCAAAAATAGAAAACAAAATTTTGATGATGCAGCGTACCGAGAAGCCGTCTCCTTCCATAGTCCTTGGCTTGCTTTGCTAGGGATTGTACAAAATTCTTATGAGTAGTAGCCCTCCTGCATCCATCGCGAGACTATGACAGATCCGAAATGAAAGAACTGCTGATTTTTCATATCCATAATGAAACAACATTACGTACGCGAGAATGTGAGCGGGCCCTCATCGTCATGATTTCCAAAGATGACTGCATATGGGATTGAACGCTGGATCAATGGGGCAATCAGTTTGAAAATGGCAGTTTCGGTATCCGAGACTTGGCCATCTAGTTGATCTCCAGTGAGAATCACAAGATCAGGCTTTTCGAAGTCTAGGATGTTCCCAAGAAACTCTATGGTCAGTGGGTCTGCTCCGCTTTCAGGTAATGATCGCCCACGGGCATCAATGGCATCTCTGCATGTACCAACTCCAGTTACGGTATGAGCATCAGGTACCTGGACAATCTTGAACTTGCCGTCCTTCTTGGCCTTTAGCACCGGTGCAGGACTGTCTGGTCTCGGCGTTGACCTTCCCTGCCGCAAGCTTAGTCTTGGGGCCGGCACGTCAGGCGGAGTGTTCAGGAGAAGCGGTGTTTGCAGAAGAGTCCATTGAGGTCTAGGTTCAACAGCATCCACGCCATATAAAACATTTACACCTGTAACAGCGTGATGATTTTCGCCAGTGTAGTTGCTTCGTCGCAACTAGATGCCGCAGGGTCGACTCTCCCATTGATTACCCGAGCCATCGCTGGGAGGCAGAACGCCGACTCTGATATCCGTCACTACTAGCTTGCTTGTAGTAAGCTCTGTCTCTTTCTCCTGCTTGATGTGCAGTCACGCACTCTGCAGGGCGGTATGTAGGTAAAGGTCCTTCTCTACGCGGTACCATCTTAGTGGGTCGAGTGTGCAGGTTGACAAAGGACCGGTGGGGATGCAGAAGCTTATAGTCAGATCTGTAATTATTGTGTGCGTATTTTCACAACACATAGTGGAAGAAGTAGGCGAGATCGTAAAAGTGGGCTTCCTAAGCAACGCAAACAGAGAAACGGCAACAGCTGGGACAAAATCTAGCACATGCATCTATCAATGCAAGGTGGCGTTGTGAGACAATCAAAAAATCCGAGCGCGCAGGAAAATCGTGAACAACGCGACTTTGAATTGAAGAGCATGAGGTTTTGATTGCCGGAGAATCATTTCATCTGTTGTACGATGCTACCAAATGATGAAATTAGAATGTCGTACCCGAATTAATTCCGCTCGTCTTACGTAAGCAGTTCTCACCCGTATCTCTGCTGCTTCGGCTTTTTGATTTTTTAATAGAGCACTTTTGAAGCCTCTATTTTGGAAATTTTGCTGGTTGATTAGCTTAGTAATATTTTGTCAAATGCTCATTAAAAGAGTATTATCCTGCATTCGATGAATGCTGAAGATGTTCACGATTGTGATGGATGAAACCCTGGTCGTACGAGGCAAGGGCTTGAAGTGCCTCCAGAGATGCGAACATTGACATACATTATTGAGAGTTTGGCGCTCAAGAGAGCAAAACATCCTTCGGAATATCTGAGAACAATGGCATTGCTCTGCTTGATCGATTCAGATGCGGAAGCTTTCGCTGCAAGTCAGCGTCTCCGGCCCGCTGCTGAAGACCAGTACAGGTAGGTAAAACAACTCCGTCTCAATCCGCGTAAGGTAAGAATACAAAGTCCAGGGCGTGAAGTCAGAGGAGCCCTAAGCTCGATGTGCGTTCAGACCTGGCGGCGCGTGATTCAGCAAGTCGAGCGAGAGCGAGTTCTTCACAAGCAGCCTTCCATTCCACATTGAGCCTAGCGCAGCAGGTAGTGAGTGAAATTGACGCTTTACCGCTTTTGGAAGATCACGTTACCTATAATGATTAGATAATCACTGGATAATGTTGGATCCGCCCTGCTGCCTTACTCGGCGCCTTCATGATTACTACTGTTAATAAGACCTCTGGGGCTGACAAGGCTCCGACACATTGATCCTCTATCGCTCTCGCAAATGTCAAATTTTCAAAATGTCAAATCCCGCATGGTTAAAAATGGGTGGTGCCCACATCAGGCAGATCGATGGTCAAGACTTCTAAGGTTGGAGTATCTCGAATACTTTGCCCAGATCGACCGCTCAGCTGTTTCTCGTAGCTCTCGCGATGAATTTAGCAAGGCAGAAAAGTGTATGGCGAATCATGTAGACACAGATAAATACGTTGTCAAGCATGTGGAGGAGGACTGTAGTTGTCATACAATTGGGGTACCTTCCGAGAAATTAGCCGACATCATTGCTTCCGGAGGAGTGCCATTGATTTCCATTGAAGCTGATGAAGACGAGGAAAAGTTGAAGCTGCACGTTACTAGCCGTACATTCAGTAGCCAATACGTGGCTATCTCACACGTCTGGTCTGATGGCATGGGCAATCTGCACGACAATGCTTTGCCAATGTGCCAGTTGCGGCGTCTTCGTCAATATCTAGGCCGGCTCCGTCCGTTCAGGCTAAAAGAACCGTACTATCCCTTTGTTCTTTCCCCAAAAAAGTGTACTTTTTGGATGGATACATTTTGCATTCCAGTCGGGCCAGAGTTCTCAAATCAGAGGTTACAAGCAATTAATGGAATGGCATCGATTTATGCGGCTGCAATGCAAGTTCTTGTATTAGATGCGGAACTTCAAAAGAATAAATCCGACGGAATCTTTGCAAACGATTTGCTCGCACTCATTCTTGGTAGTAATTGGATGTCTCGCAGCTGGACTTTCCAGGAGGGCGCCTTGGGCGCAAATTGCGTGTTCCAATTTGCTGATGCGACTATTGATCCCATCCACAGATGGTGTGAATCTGGACCAGCACACGGTTACGAAGGAAAGGTGAAATTTCCAGCTGAGCATACATCCGATCATGCTATGTATAGTGCTCTATACATTCTAATCTGGGAGGAGTTGCGCCAGGATTGGAAAAGCAACATGACTCCAGACGAGATAGAATTCGTTGAACCGTATCGTTTCAAATCTTTGTTGAAAAAGATGACTCGAAGGATATCCTGGCTTCAGTCTGTCGGGTCTTTCCAACGATGGTTGCAAAGACCGTCGAAGCCAGCGCGAACCCAGGATCAAGGGGAGCGATATAAACGAAATACGTCCGAACAGGGATGAGTTTTACAACTCGTGCAAACCTGGAATGAGCTTGGGTATCGGACAACTTCAATGCCCGAGGACATTCATATCATTGTCGCAAATTTACTCGACTTCCAGGCAGGCAATGTGATGAGTCGGACGAGCAAAACCGAGAGGATGCAAGCAATGCTCCTGAGCTTCGAATCTTTGCCCTTTTCATTGTTCTATAACACGGGTCCAAAATGTAAGGAATATCCAGACAGGTGGCTTCCTGTTGAACCTAGCAGAAGCCTTATCTTTCTCTATCCCCTCATGAGGCGGAATGCTGATGGCTTCTTGTTGTTGCGTACAAACGGTCCGGAGCTAGACCCCACGATTTTCCTTATAGATGGCGTCGTCTCCGATGAGGAACCTTTTTATATCAGGGAATCGGTCGAAGGCGAGGATGTCATCATACATCCGCTTAGAGAGGAAGACTTGTCTGTGCAGCCACAAACTAGATTTTCATGCGTCGTGATGGAAGAAGATCCGTCCGCTTCTTCTGGAAAGAAGATAAGGGGTGCAATATTCTCGGTCACCAGCATCAAATCAAGCCCTGATACCATTAAGGAGCTCTGTGCGGTCTATCGTTGGCCTCTCGTGTCACAGACAGCATCATCAGCAGACATCAATACAACATCTGCAGGCGAACATGGCGAAATTTCACAGACGCACGTTGCAAAGCGAGTACTTCCGTCCACCAGATTCATCGTTGAATATAGCGAGTACCCGTCATCCCCACGTTGTCAGAGTGTGAAAGCTGACTTCAGCAGTGGCTTCATCCAACTTCATCCCTCTCCCAAGACGATTCTTTTTCTCTAACCCCATTAGTGAAGCTCTCTGGGCGTTTGGCCCTGCAGCTTGGATCACCTACGTGGGCGCGTTGTGCTTAATAGCGTTCGGCGTGCTCAAATCTCGACATCCGCGTTCATGGCCGACCGATGTCAGGGCGTTATTCGTCACCTCACTTATCCTATTGACTTGTGGATTTCTGATCTCTGCGGTACTGTTTTTGGCAGTGATTTTGTTCTCTCGTAGGGCATGGTTGCGGTCTTTTGACCAAGCAGGGACGAGTCGTAGTTTTCGACTCATGTGCTTGCTTCTCAATTTCGTCAATTCAGATGGACTTGAAGTACTGCGTTCGCTTGTAGCACATTGTAGCGATTTTTTAACTAAGAAGAGACGAGCCGCGGTGTCCAGTTCATGGCACTATTTCTCGAAGTAGACGAGAAGGTTCCGTAGCTGCTAGTGTGGGAAGATTCCTCGGGGTTAAAGTTTGGGTATTGATCCTCATTGCATAGAGTGCGTTCTGGTATACTCTAGATCTACTCGGCTTGCACAATCAAGCGCTCAAGTCGCGCGCTGGACTGGATTTATTGAGAGCTTGCGTGGCAGTCTGTACTATTAATCCGATGAGCCGGCTCAAGAAACTTGACTGATAGGATGTGAACTTCAGTCCATCAGTCTTTGCCAGGAAGAATGTTCATAAAGCGTTGAATAGATTCGAAATGATATGTTCGCTGGATGATTGCAAGTGCGGCACGCCTTACCATAGAACCACTCGGAACAGAGATGAAATACTCTCGTGAAGACAAGATGCACACAAATACATGACAAGACAGTCATGTGCCTTTGGAAATGCGCTCCGGTTGGTACCTTCATGAGGCTTGTGAAAATTTAGCTCCTTTCACATGATTCCACCGGCTCCCCTGCTCCTCTCCGAATGTTGCCTCACGGACGGCGCTTTGTTCCTCGCCGCCCTTGACCAGGCTCACCTACCCAGAAGATTGCCCAGATCTCGGTAGGGCAGAAAAGATTTGACGAGATACGCAGGGACGGGAGACTTGCCGGCCCGCCGAGGACAGAGATCATTCGTCGGCTTGTCTCTCTCCACAACCGAGGCTGAATCGAGCCGGTAGTTGGACTAGACTTGCTTCAACATCTACTAGACTTTCCATCCATCTCCACCTAACCTTCATTCCCTTGCAATTGTTCAATCTCTACGCTTTTCCCTTCAATCTTCTCCTTGATTTCATCTCTCCTTTTCTCTAGACTCTCTCATCTCATCCATCATGCCCGCGAGGGTCATTGTTGTTGGCGCTGGCCGTGAGTTGCCCCACTACCGCAGCCCTCTGTCACATGCGCTTTGGCTAACAATATTTGAATAGTTTCTGGCTTGAGTGCGGCTCATTCGATCTACTTGGGTGGCGGTAATGTCTTGCTTCTTGACAAGAACAGTATGCCTCGACCCTTCCTGCACACCCGCAACAACCGCTGACCCAATACAAAGACTTTATGGGAGGAAACTCTACAAAGGCAACATCAGGAATCAACGGTGCTCTTACTCGGACACAAGTCGACACCAAAATCGCAGATAGCGTGAAACAGTTCTACGATGACACACTCAAGTCAGCTAGAGACAAGGCCCGGCCAGATCTGATCAAGGTCCTTACATACAAATCCGCTGCTGCAGTTGAATGGCTCCAGGATGTCTTCAATCTCGATCTTACTCTCGTTTCGCGGCTTGGGTGAGAAGCTTTAGCATCATTTCATATGTCTCATTTGCTAATGCCATCACAGCGGTCACTCTCAACCCCGAACACATCGTGGTCACGATGCCAAATTCCCCGGGATGGCCATCACTTACGCCCTCATGCAACGCTTCGAAGAGCTAGCCGATGCCGAGCCTGAGCGAGTACAACTCATCAAAAAAGCAAAGGTCAACAAAATAAATCGTGATGGAAACACAATCCTTGGTGTCACATATGACTACAATGGCGAGGAACATGTTGCAGACGGACCTGTGGTTTTGGCTACCGGTGGCTATGCTGCTGATTTCGGAGACACTTCTCTTCTCAAGAAATGGCGACCTGACACCTTTGACCTCGCTACTACCAATGGTGCACACGCCACTGGTGACGGTCACAAGATGTTGATGTCGATCGGTGCCAACGATATCGACATGGACAAGGTTCAAGTGCATCCAACCGGTCTTGTCGACCCCAAGGACCCCGGCTCGAAGTGGAAGTTCTTGTGCGCTGAAGGTGAGACAAAAACATTGTTTAAATGCGTATTATTCAATACTAATTTTCCATAGCTGTCCGTGGAGAAGGAGCCCTCCTCCTCAACGGCAAAGGCCAACGTTTCGCCGACGAGCTCGGCCACCGAGACTACGTCTCCGGCAAGATGTGGGAGCAAAAAGAAGCCAACCAATGGCCCATCCGCCTGATCCTCAACTCCAAAGGCTCCAACATCCTCGACTTCCACACCCGGCACTACTCCGGCCGCGGCCTCATGCGCAAGATGACCGGCGCCGAACTCGCCAAAGACATCGGCATCTCGCAGTCCGATCTCCAGCGCACCTTCCAAGACTACAATGACATCGCCGACGGCAAGAAGCCCGACCCGTTCGGCAAGAAATACTTCCACAACGGCCCCTTCTCCACCGACGACACCTTCCACGTCGCGCTGATGGAGCCCGTGCTGCACTTCACCATGGGCGGCATCGAGATCAACGACCGCGCCGAGTGCCTGAACGCCTCGCACGAGCCCTTCGCGGGGCTGTTCGTGTGCGGTGAGCTCGCGGGCGGCGTGCACGGCGCCAACCGGCTCGGCGGCTCGTCGCTGCTGGGCTGCGTCGTGTACGGGCGCGTCGCGGGCGAGTCCGCGTCCAAATATCTGTTCCAGCAGGTGCTGAATGCCGGCGCGAGTCCCGCCGCCCGGCGCCTCGGCCAGATCGCGCTGCACATCGACCCTGCGACCCCCGGCCGCGTCACGGTGGATTGGTCTGGTGGTACGAGCGGGCAGGCGGGCGCGGGGACGAGTGCGCAGGCGCAGCAGGCGCAGGCGTCGGCCGGGCCGGTGATGCCGACGCAGGGGAAGAGTGGGGATGCGAAGGATCCGGGGAAGGTGAGCCAGCCGAATAGTTTGGAGGAGTTCAAGGTGCCGGAGAAGGAGTTTAGTCTGGAGGAGGTGGCGAAGCATAATACGAAGGAGGATCTGTGGATTGCGGTGAAGGGGGTGGTGATGGATGTGACGAACTGGGTGGATGAGCATCCGGGGGGGCCGCAGGCGCTGTTTACGCATATGGGCAAGGATGCGAGTGAGGAGTTTGAGATGCTGCATGATGATGAGGTTATTCCAAAGTATGCGGCGAGTATTGTCATTGGGAGGGTGAAGGGGCAGGAGGTGCGGTTAGAGTATTAGATGAAAGAGGAAGAAGTGGGTGTGATGGGGATGGGGATTTGCTCAGAAGATGAATTGTACATTTTGCATGCTAGGTAGTTTTGTCTGAATCACCTTTGCATTTTAAGTTCAATATAGTGTTTCCGTCTTGCTATTAACCCGCCAAGATTGCTGGAAAGCAGCGGTGTCTATCTGGCTGCTTTGTTTACGATATACTTATCTGATTGCGTAGGCTTGTTCCTGTAACGTTAATGCTACAATAGCTCCGAACAGATCAACGAATGTGCTTTCAGTGTGTTGCTTGTAGATCGAGCGAAGCCACTTGGTAGTCATGACTCTTGTCAACACCATATCGCACGTGCAATTTGATTTGAATGGCCACTAAGCCAGCGGAGCTCGAGGGCGAAGCTATGACTTTGCTATTCCGACTCCAGCCACCACTCAGGCTTCGACAGACTCAACCCAACCTTGACGTCGCCCACAATCTTTTCCCAGTTTGCTTCCCAACCGACTTCGATTCCAGTGAGCGACAATCTGTCACGACCGAAATCAGGGAGAAGAATATGATCGCCCTCTAGGAAGGGATTATATATAAATTCTAGCTGCCGGAGCGGTCTTGCATATCGCACTCGAAAGCGCTGCAGTTGGGTTTGGGTATAAGCCCATTCCCGTAGGTCGAATTGGGTGAGATGAGGTATATGAAGCCTGCCGAAAAATGCTTCGAAGCTTAGTTAGCCGAGGTCGACTTGTAGAGTGCCGTCTTGAACGAGACATTTGGCGTCAAG
Organism: Astrothelium macrocarpum; assembly: GCA_021030915.1. Classification (NCBI taxonomy): domain Eukaryota; kingdom Fungi; phylum Ascomycota; class Dothideomycetes; order Trypetheliales; family Trypetheliaceae; genus Astrothelium; species Astrothelium macrocarpum. The sequence goes on from JAGEMR010000221.1 coordinate 9,552, forward strand.
CGTCAAGTGGGTGAGCGAGGGTGCGGCTAGTTCTACAAGCGATGGAAGGGAAGTCCTGAGCAATGCTGCAACGATTTCAGGGAACCGTCGGAGCCATACTTCACACAACCAAAAGTGTCTTCGAGTCCAGCAAATTTTCACAGTAGAGCTCATCCACCATTTCACCCTCCATGATACCTGCAATGTACGCAGCACCGATGAGTGAACATTTGGTAGGATCTTGTGCTGACGATCGCATCACGAAAGGGACAGTCGCCCCAAACCAAATGGTCACTTCATCGCCATTCTGTACAGTTGGCATGCCTATGCCAATGAAGCCGCACTTCGTAGTGAAGAACGTCCGCCCGGGTAGGTGAGTCTCGAGTGCTCGGTAATATTCGCCCGTAGTCGCTAAGTGCTGTGGAGTAGTACCAGATTTTAGGTGGCGAATCTGGTTATACATAGCTTCGTATGAGTCCGGTGCAGCATCATAACCGCATCTCATATGTTTATCGGATACCAAAGTTCTCCACAACGGCTGCGAGGACCTGAATCTCTCAATAAATGGTCGAAGCATGCCATCTCTTATCGTTCGGGTCTTAGCATTCATGGCCCATTTCTCAACTTCGTCCAGTTGCTGTAAGCAATTTTGCAGCGTATCGTCGAAATGGAGAACATGCTCAATCACATCGACAGGCAGCACTTCAATTTGTAGAGTCTTGAAGTCTTCCATTACCTTGCCATTATTAGCGCCAGCACCGGCACCAGATACGGACCTTGGAAAAGCCGGCCAGAACGAAGTCGATAGAGGGACCGAACTAATAGGTTCGGCGGTCTGCCTGCTAAAGTCTGGAACCCACGATGGCAGGTCTGGAATCGCAGGGTTTGCTTTGTAAGGACACCATAATCCAGCGAGGAAGAATGGTCCGCCGCCTTGCTTGAAAATCAAAGCTATTGCCTCTGCATAGATTATGGCTATTGGTTTGTTATAGTCGATCTTGAAAAAATTCCTGTCGTCGTCTTCTAGCATTTGCAGAAGCCCGTAGATTCGATCACGTGGTTCGGTGGATTGTGATGAGCGCGACACGATGAACAATTGGCGTAGATCCGCGCCTCCATCTTGATTGACAGTAGTCCTAAGCTCATCTAAAAAATCATACCGCAGCTTCGCGAGAACTGTCGGTGGCTTTCCTGCAGCTTCCTCCTTGGCCTGGTCGATTTTCGCAAAGAATTCTAGAGCAAGAGTTTTGTAGGCAGACATAAAAGTAGACCACAAAGCGTGCTTGTAGCCACACAGGACTACCGGGTCCTTCTTCGCAAGCACCAATTCTTGAATGGTCCATACACGGCTCATATATGGCCGCCGCGTGGCAATGTGAAAGAAGATCCATACGTCAGATGCTTCTTTGGATTTGGCGAAATTGATGTCAACCTTTGGCATCAAATCGAAAGCGAGGTCGCTTTCATTGTTAGCTTCTCCAAGCCATACGAGGACCTGGTCCGCCGAGCGATAGATATCACCCATGAACGCAACTTGCGAACTGCGCTCAGAATCATCCTTCTGATTGATACAAACGGCATCAATCCAAAGGATTCTATCTGTGGTAGTTTTGCGTAGGTGTCGTAAAGCAATATCTAAACATCTAGTCACCATAATCGTCTTGTCATTAACACTGACCGTCTTAGGGCGGTCGGAAGGACCCCAAACATAGGAAAGCGCTTCATAGCAAGGACCGTCATCCAGCGATACTACCTTAAGAGTACAAGACAGCTTATCACGGTAGTTACCTGCTTTCAATGTAACGGTTCGGAATTCGCGGCGATTCGGGTCCAGTCTGTTCTGATAAAGCTGAGCAACGTTGGGCATGACGTATGAACGGCGGGATAGTACGGTTGTGGAGGACTGGCTCGGCCTCGTCGATTTAGGAGATTCAATTTAGACTAAATAAAGTACTACATAGCTCAGTTAGAGTGTCTAAACTGGTAGTGTAGAGATAGACGAGATATTTGAATTTTAATCACGCTAAGATCGGCCAATATCAGCCGATATTTTAGCGTCATTATGTTGTTTTTGCCTTATTCAGTACGTCCTAATCAGGCTAGTCAGGGGGCTTATTTCCTGTTATTTAATTCGTAGCTAGCTCCGTGAGAAAACAACAAGTTCGGCTTCAAGAATTCCACAATTACGCCGATGTGTACACTCAACTGACATAGATTTAGATGCTTTAAGTAGAACTTACGGAAGGAAGGATACCAGCAGCATCTCACGCTAGGCGCTACTTTCACACCATGCATGCATAGACCATATTTCTTGCGCCAGTAACGATTGGACCAAAATTGAACGCCCTGGAAAGTTTTGTTGAAGGAAGCTGCTCTGCTATGGTAGCCGTTACCCGCTTGGTACTAGTTCATTACATACATAGCCGTCTTGTCCCTCTCTAAGGAACCTAGACTTTGATAGTTCCATCTCATAACTTTTCGTCACAACTTCAACAAATTTTGCATCTTAAGGCACTTGCTTGTCGCATGCACAGCAGTCCCAAGGGCTAGGAGATGAGGCTGCTCCACTAAAGTACCCACCATTCACGTGATGTAATCATTGAAGTTCCACGGAGGTAGATTGGAAATGTCACTTTCCGAAATTTTCTCAGCTCAGCTTTCATGGGCGCATTTTCACCAAACTCGCTGAGATAGCCTTGGAGAGTGTCAGTTCTAATTTGATCACGTAGCTCATAAGTATTGTCTGATTCACTACAATCGGGCAGGTGGACCACATATTAGCGGATTGACAACTCCAAACCTCTACCAAAATTCCGTGAGCAACATTTTTCGGGAGGTAAAGCCATGCCCAAGAGGGTCACTGGAGTCGCTCTCATAACTGGCGTATGTCTACTCAAGAATTGCATTCTAACATTGCTCTGAGCTAGAATTCTCACTAAATTCTCGGAATGATGCCAGGCTGCCGGAGGGATAGGCCGTGAAGCTGCTTTCTCTTTTGCAGAGGCCGGTGCTCGCGGTATTGTCTTTGCTGATATAGATGACGAGCCGGCTCTGGAAGCGGCTGAGAAGAGCAAAGGTTTCGCTACAAATCCGCAGTATAGCTTCCTCGTCGTTCATGTTGATGTTACCGACCCCGAGAGCGTGCAGAGTATGGTGAACTCGACAATTGAATCTTTTGGTCGGATTGATTACAATGTGAACAGTGCTGGCGTAGGTCTGCCACTAGTTCATTTCATTGACGAATAAACTGGAAATGTCTACTAATTGCGAAGCTGCGAAGGTCGGATCTGAAACAAACAATGCTACCATGGACGCATCTATTGAAGAATATGACAAGATAGCGAATGTGAATACAAAAGGTACAATGCTCTGTGTCCGAGCAGTTTCGAAGGCCATGGCCGCTCAGGATTCGGTTACATACTCTGGCCGTTACGAGGAGCGAGACATTGGTCGGGGTTCCATTATTAATCTTGGCTCGGTGATGTCTTATATTGGTGGCCCTAGACATTTGCCTTATGCGATATCAAAGCATGCCGTTATTGGAATAACAAGGACCGCCGGTAACTGTCGAGTATGCCTTGATTGACAAACGTCGGAGTTGCTAATCTTGAAATTACAGCTCTCGACAATGTCCCCCATCGCATTCGGGTTAACGTGGTCTGTCCCGCTTGGGTAGACACTCCGATGATGGACGCCTCTGCTGGAAGAGATGCTCCTCTCCAAGAATGGATTAAGAGCGTATCTCCTGTGGGCAGGATGGCTGTCCCAGAGGAAGTTGGCGATGTCATCGTCTTTTTATCAAGTCCTGCAGCAAGTTACATAAATGGTCAAGGCTTCATGGTAGATGCTGGACTCTGCCTCACAATTCATTAGAAGGCTCGCAATAGACTGTTAAAAGGCTTGGTTTCAGGCTCAAAGTTCCTTTGTGGATTTAGAGAAAAAGACTTGGTGGAAAATTTATTTGAGTTCGCTGCGAAAGAGTGTCTTGGCATTACCTCTTACCCCTCGGAGTTTCATCCGATTCCTCTTGTGAAGAGACATAGCGTCAGCACTAGCGACGAATACGGAGGTCGAAGAGATCGATCGGCGTAAGCTGTCGAAGACCAGATGGCACGATGTGCTGAGACAAAAATAGAAAGCACTTTTTTCCTCACAGGCCTACAGCTCCAATTCATGACCGATGGCTAGCGCGACAAAGGATCGGATCATATCTGAACAAATAATTTTCAGTGAAAACTTATGATATCAGCGAAACTTCAGCCGTTGATTAGGTAATATATCTTGTGTGGATCAGCGGTTGTGGCTTGGAATACTCCACTTAGTGTCAGTTCAGCCATCGGACGCGTCTGAGGGCTGAAGCCCGGATTTTCAAGGATTCTTCTTCGAGAAGTTTGCCTGCCGAAACACGTAAGCTAAGGAAGAGGCCAAGCTAAGTTGACTAACCAGATAGTGCCTTATTTGGCTGAAGATCTTACTTACGCTCTTGTTGTACGATCGAAGCAGTGGTCAGCGAAGAGACCGAAGCTAATTACACAGCGGCTAAGACTCAGCTACCTTCTTCTAGTTCTGCAGGTACCCACGGACTAGTCGCGTGGCGAAACGAGAGTCATTTAAGACCATGGAACTCGCTCCAGTGTGTCTTTGGTCCTTTCAGGATCTCAAGAGGCGGTTGATATGCTTTTCGCGGCTCTTCTACTTTGTGTCCTACTGCTTGCCTGGTCCGCGTCAGCTGCCATTGTCCAAGGGACATGCTTCCAAAATGATACTGCTTTGTCACAGCTGGCTCAGCAGCTCTCGCCCGGTGCAGCGATAGCGTGTCGAGGCTCGCCGCTCCAGATCTATAATGCCGGTCGCTACTGGGGAGTAGAATATTCCAAGAAAGCTTCCGTCGTCGTGTTTCCCGCCTCCCGCGAAGATGTGAGCAACGCCGTGAAGGCTGCTGCGTACTCACCTCTCGGGAAGAACCTCGCTTTTGTGAGTGGAGGGCATGGCCAGACCAACGCTTCCTCGTCCATGGGATTCGTGCTTGACCTGTCATGGATGAACACGACCCAAATCCTGCACAATGTCACGCTCAATGATACGTTCGTATCGACCGCCATTGCCTATGAAGGAGGAGCGAATTGGACGGAAGTGACGAGTGTGACCAACGGCACGGGCTACGCAGCAGTAGCTGCTCGAGATGGAGATGTCGGCGTAGGAGGCTTTAGTACTGGCGGCGGCATCGGATGGGTTGCCGGTGTGTATGGCTACGCAATCGACAGGCTCAGGGCAGCCGAAGTGGTGCTCATGTCAGGAGAGACCGTCCTTGCAACCAAGACGAATCAGTATTCCGACCTTTTCTGGGCCCTTCAAGGTGGTGGCGGCCAGTTCGGCATCGTGACCAAATTCTACCAGGAGGCCTTCCCCGAACCTCAGCAATCCCAGCTCGGATTCTGGATCGTCAACCGAGACTCATGGACGCGCGCCCAGGAGAACACGGCCGAGTACTTCGCCACCAACAGCGACCCCTTTTCTCTGATCTACTACTCTGTCGGCTACTACCCCAAAAACCTCACCCTTCCGCCTCTCTCCACCCAAATGGTCATCGTCGGGCTCCTCTTTAGCGACCCCAGCAACCCCTCCCAACCCAACTTCACCTCCACCTTCACCTCCCTCGTCTCCGGCGTTAAGATTGACTACCAGATCGTCTACGACCTCCCCTTCGCGGACCTCACCACCGTCGCCGCGCCATTCTTTCCCTACGGCTTCCGCCGCGGCTTCTGGGGTCCACAGACCACCAACGTCTCCGCCTCCTATCTGGCCTCTGCATCCGACATCGTCTCCGAGTACATCAACGGCTCGCTCGCCCGCGGCGAAGTGCCCGAGTTCGCCTTCTGGAACATCCAGTTCATGTTCCCCGGGCAGAACGGGCACGCGCCGGCGTCGGACGACGCGACGGCTTGGCCGCACGCCACGTCGGCGCACCAGACGCTCTTCTCGCCCGCGTGGAACCGGAGTGTAGATGATGCCTTTGTTGGGCGCTACAATGACAGGTTCAACCAGCTGACCTGGCACCGGCAGAGCCAGGTTGGGGGGTTCATTGCGGATTATCCGAATTACATATCGCCCAATGTAACGGGGCACAGGGTTTGGGGGGAGAATGTGGCGAGGTTGATCGAGGTCAAGGGGAAGTATGATCCCGAGTGCCGTATTCATCAGGGGAGGGTGTTTGCTTCGAAGGGGTGCGTGGATGGAGGGTGGGCGAATGTTTTTCCTGGATGAGGCTGGGGGAGGGAGCCGGGAGTGCTTGATAGGTGATTTGGTGATCGACAGCTGTCGTTCTACTCTCAAGGTACTCCTGACTATGGACTTGGCCACGTCTTGGGTAGGCGGTTTTAGGGGGGGGGTTGAGCCTTTCCCCTACAGAAGCGAGAGCCAGTACATTTGATCGTCACTGGTCCAATCTACGAATTGAATGGAGCAGAATCATCAGCAGGTCCCTAACCGCATGATATAGTGAGTTCGTTGAAGCTCTTTAAACAAAAGTTGAAAATATCCACGAATGTTTTTTCCATGAATTGTGGCCAACTTCCTAAACGAAAGCCTGAATGAGCCAAAACCAACAAAATCAAACAGTAAAATAGCGTTAATGACTGCAAGAAGAAAACTTTGCTGAAACAAGAATAATTTTTAGCAAACGGTAAATCCGGCCATCTGTTCCCCCGCCCAACGATTACTAGCTCCGCTACGCATCTGCGTGACTAATTTTGAATAAAACCCAGACCGACGTTTGTACTTTTTGCTGCCCTTCCCCAGCTTGGCGGACCACTACAGCTTCCTAGTGAGCTCGACAATCGCAGATCAAGTTGCTGGTGTAGCAACCGTGGGCGTCGGCGTGGCCGCAGTCGAAAGGGTGGAGGTGCTAACGAATGGGTTGTATCCCAGACATCCGCCGTAGAGGGAACCGCAATAGGAAAAGTTGCGGTTCGGCGCAGTGATACACTGGTCGTAGCTGCCTGTGCAGGTTTGCTGGCACTGTGCGAATTGCGCAGAGCAAAAGGACTGGTTCGCGCCCGGCGCAGTGCGGCAACTATTCACCTGAGTCTGGCAGTTGCTGGGCGCAGGAGGGGGTGGGCGTGGGGGTGAGCCTCCAGAAGACTGAGCGACATTGGCAACTGCTGCATACTGATTGACGGCCGCACAGATGTCGTTTGTTGCTTTTGTAGTCTGACCATTTATGATGTCTTGGGCGACAATGTTCAGGCTAAGCTGCACTTGTTGGAGGTACTGAATGGCTTGAGTCGCGTTGACCGCTGCGGGTGGCGAGGCCACAGGTGGGCAGCTTGGAGCGATGACACTGCGCAAAGAATTAAGGCTCTGTTGTGTGCTCGAGAAATCGGAGCTCGCGCTACGCTGCTGGGCAAGATCGTTGATGACAGTGAGGATCGAGATTTCCGCGTTCCGAATGCTGAGCTGAATGTTCGCTGGGTAAGGGGCTGGCGAAGCCAGCACCGCGTACGTAGCGCCGAACAGGGCCAGTGCCAAAGTGAACATGCTTTGCATGGTTGCTTGAAGAGTGATGGGACAAGAGGGTGGTGCTCGAAATAATGATGCTATGAAAGCAGGCTGTGCCAAGCGAATAGTTATGCTCTAAGCTCTTCCTTGTGTGCTGGAGATCTTGTCGAACGTGCAAGCTACCAGCTATATATCTTGCCGTCTACCTCAAGACTGATCTTGTTGATGCGGTGTAGTAGAAGTGACAGTGGCTGAGAAATACGAGAGTAGCGATCATCAGCCAGCCATCGAGAATTGAGCATGCCTTCTGTGATTGCTACTGCATGCTGAACAAGTACGCCGTAGCTTATGGCAGGCCCAGCACTTTACTGGAGAACCGTGATTCGCAGTCGGTTGAGGACATATGGATTCTTCCTCGCTCCCAGCCGTATGTGGCCGGGTGACCGCGAGATCGTGGTGCATTGGGTATTAGTGGCTTGCATGCTTAATGCTACCGTTTCAGGGTTGGATATCGATCTTGATGTTGATTGCGACAGATCGGAAAGATGGATGTATCTTCATTGCATTCGTGTTTGCACGTACAACTCCATGATCCCATTTCGTATTCTGCCTTCCACTCAGCACGCTCTGTGGTGTTCCAGAACGGTGACGTACCGGACAGACTGCGGGGTCCGTATAGCACCATCAATCACGAAGCAAATCGAAAGCCACATTGACTTTCGATCTTTAACGTGGTTTATGCCTGTTATACTTTGCAGCAATCCTAGGCAGGGTTTGACCGAATGAGAGTTGCTGCCCTGTCTGTTGTGTGGACGGATGTTAGAAGTGGTTAGAGAAAGCGCAAAGAGGGGCAAAATGTAGCGAGAATCGTAGCTGGTTTCACCATGAGCTCTTTTGGGCAAGCAGCAGGAGTATACAGAGCTTGGAGCTTTAAGTTCTGTACCAGATTCAGTTGAGCTAAAGTTGGGCGGGTGTGATTTTACTGAGTCAGCGCACCAAGGGCACCAGCCCAGCTGAGTGTATGGAGAGGTTACTTTCGGCGTACATACGGCGCCGCATACGCATGAGTACATTGTGTTGAAATTGAGTGCATTCTTGTGTTTTCTCGTGTGGCTAGCTGAGGCTTATACGCACTTTCGTCTAATATACGCCAGGTGTTAGCTTGATTAGTTCAACAAATTGAGTCTTACCGCAGCTGAACTATTGCAGCCGGATCCGGTTAGAAGCATCACTGCTTTTTTGTTATTGTAGTTACAACATCATAGCTTGGTCCAAGGAATTTCCCTGTAAAGCTATCATGGCAAGACGAAGCTCTCTAAACACGCCATTTGGCCCAGACAATAGTATTGGATACCAGCTAATTGTGGTACAAGGCGTATTCTATGCAATAGCAACCATTTTGGTAGTAGCTCGATTCTATGTACGAAAATGCGTTTTGCGGACCGCTTTTGGTGCTGATGATGTGCTCCTGCTTACTTCATGGGTAAGACGTTCTTGAGGAAGCCACGTCTTGTCTCGTTAACTTCTCTAGCTTCTGACTCTTCTTGTGTCTGAATTCGCCATCGCAATGGTCGTCTTTAGGGAGGGATGGCACACTATCTTTTTGACACCCAATCAAGTAATCAACACGGATAAATATACTGAGATCGCTAACCCGTTCAACGCAATATCGACTGCCATTGCACGGATATCAATAGCGTTCTTCGTCCTCCGTCTCGTGAGCACGGACTTGCGATGGTGTCGCGCTCTTTATTTTTTTTAGTTTTCTTCATCTCTGCCAATAATACTGCATACTTTATAGAATGCTTCCTGGTTTGTAGACCACATTCCAAAACCTTTAATCCGACAGAGAAAGGCGTCCGCATGTCCAAGGCAGCCGATGATATCTTTGATTATTATATGCTGTGTTTATACTTCATGGGTCATCCCCAGATTTCGGGGATTATTCCAAACAAGGGAAATATGCTGATGGGATTTTATAGCGTTAGCACTCTTATCGGACTTTGTACTGGCTTGTTGCCAACATATCTACTGTGGAATATCCATATAAGTCGTGCCCGCAAGATCAGCATCTGTTGTCTCATAGGATTGGGCGTAATGTTAGCAAGCCGAATATTATTATATCAAACCTACTTACTGATCATCACAGAACCGCTTGCTTTATGATCGTTCGCCTCGTACTTCAAGTGAACCAGATCAAGTCACCCCTTTTCGCCCGGACTCCCGACTTTACTAGAAAGTCGATATCCCTTGATGCATCCTATTAGACCCGCTAACTCATTCTAGGAAGTACAGTACCACTTCCAATATGCATCTCGTAAGTTACACTCCTTATTGCAGTGTCGTTTCTACGAATGGCTGAATGGTACTACATCAGGCTTGAAGAAGACTTCTTGATAATCTGTGGCTTTATCCCAATGATCCCGGCACTCTTTAAGCTTGAACGATGCAAGAAGCGCTGCACCTTGCAGATAGAAGTAAAGAGAAAGCACAGACGCGGAAATCAAAAAGCGAAACGCACCTTCATTTACAGGATCATCCTCGGGAAGTTTATGAAATGCGTTCTTTGCAGAGCACCGAAAGAGTATGATAAAAGGATTCTCTGGACCTTTGATAGCTGTTCAGGAGATATTGCTGTCAAGTTAATCAAGCCGGACAATACAGACTACCAGGACTTGTGAAGTATGTGGCACTTGTTTCATCGTAGGTTAAGAAACGAAGGACTTTTAAAGTTCGAAAGGATCGTTTCCCATAGTTGTGCGGTACTCATTGCGATGAAGGAGCCGGCTTAGGCCTTTTAACTTTATGCAGCATCGACGAGTCAAAAATTTTGGTATCAATATGGGGCTTATATGCAATGCAACCCGACGAAAGGCTTAGGCTCTGCTGTTTTTCGGCCGGGTACTCTGTAGCATTCTGGCCTTGATCGGAGTGCATCACTGGGAGTAGGGTAGATAGATATATCCAGCCGTAGGAAAGAGCAGTATGTCGGCCTCTGATAGGTAAGACTATACGGTTAGAACTTAAATGGTAGAAATATTGTGATGCGAGGGAGAAGCGTGTCGTGTTCAGCTAATTTGAGTGGTGTTTTCTCCCCGTCGCACCCGCGGCTAGCACTCCGTCTCCGTCCCGTCCTGAAATCGCCGCCTCCTCTCCACCATCTTCCAACCGAAATATCTCAACAACCATACATCTTTTCGTGCTCAAACTGTAAAGGTGGACTCTGAGAGCCATCTTCGTTTTACGGTTAAAATTTTTTTGAATAGCTCGATTTTCATTTTTTGGCCCCCAAATTCTACTTTTCCCATACAAATCGGTCCGATCTCAACTTCCATCAACGATTTCATAACCTTCCAAAGATTTGGCATGCTTTATACTGTCAAGGTGAACTTCGTGAAGTTAGCGCTTCAAAACAAATCCAAATTTATTTGAATGCTTGAAAAAAAGTTTTGTCCAAAAATAATATTTGCAAAGTGAAGTGAACTAATCCCTGCAAGGACATTTTTCTGGAGGTGCAGCGTTGTCGAGCGGGCGGGTGACGTCACTGGAAGCCCCTCGACGGACAGAACCATTGGCCCTGACATTCACCAGCTTCTGGCAGGCTGGTATGAACTTGCCTCAGATAGCAGGCGATCACGTTCAGCGCAGAAGAATAACAAGCAAAGCCAACAACATAGACCTCATTCAATTTTCTACAAATCAGCACAAGCCTCCCACAATGCAATCTAACATCTAACAACCCTGCTCCCCTTTTCCCCAGAGCCAACGAAAACAAAAACGAAAGCAAGCCAAAAGAAACCCCATCCTCATCCGCCACCTCACCACTCATCCTCCTCCTCCCTCGTCATCGCAGCCTGCCTCGCCCTCAACGCCTCCGCCAGTCCCCCCGCAATCCCCCCCCCTCCTCCTCCTCCTCCGGCACCGCCCCCATTCTCCGCACCATACCCGCTGTCCCTCGCAGGCGGAGGCGCGGGTTTCCTACCAGCAGGACGCTTCGCCGGCGGCGCAGGCGGCGCCGGTTTCCCGTTTGCGACCGGGCGCTGTGGCGGTGGAGGCGGCGTGGGACGCGCGGCGACGGGCGGAGGGGGTGGTGGCGGCTTGTGCTCTTCGAGGTAGGCGGAGGGGGCCCAGCCGGATTGGGTGGGGTCGGCGGTGCGTTTGGCGAGCCACCAGCCTGTCGGGGGTGTTAATTTGGATGTATTGGGAGGGGGGGAGGTGGGAGGGGATGAGTGGAAGGGGGACGTACCATTGGTTTCCTTCTGCGTGACGATGATGATTTCGCCTTTGGTGAGAGACATTTCGCCGCTGGTTTGGCCTTGGAAGTCGTACATGGCTTGGTATTGGTCCTTGGGTGCCGGCGCGGCAGCTGGTGGTGGTGGTGGAGGAGGAGGCGGTGCTCGTGAGGCGCCCCCGCTGTCGTTTCGGGTGTGGTTGATGCCGTTGACGGCGGCGACGGGTTGCGGTACGATTCTTGCTGCGGGCTGTGCCGCTGCTGCTGGTTGAGGTACTGGCCGTGAGCTAGCTGACGGTCGGGATTGGGCGGCAGGTCGAGAGGAGAGTTTGCCGGGTTGACCACCTGGTCCGCCTGGTCGGAGGAGCTTGCCTTTGGTGATTGGTTTTCCGGCGACTTGTTTGCCTTTTGGTGTTGGTTTAGAAACGGATGACGGGGGCTCGCCTTGGGCTGTGTGGATGGTTCCGGATTTGTAGAGATCGTTTCGAGGAACGGCAGGGTCTTTAACCGCTTTGACAGTCTGAAGCTTACCAGGCTTTTTGGCATACTCGACAGCATCAGCAATCTTGAGATTAAATGTGCCACGAGTCGCATTAGTAAGGTGAGTGAAGAATTCGGTTTTGAAGACGCAATTGACCAGGGGATCCGGCTCTTGAGGCGAGCCTGCACCGATTGAGAACCAGTCGTCTTTGAGAGTCGAGCAGCTAATGAATTTAATGGCCCCTAATGAAATGGTTCTCTCTGCCATGATGGATAACTGCTTATTGACGATGGCTTGTTTGACAATGTAGACGTTTCGGTTGGTGAGGATTAATATACGAGGTTCGGGCTTACTTGATCTTCCGAGTTTGGAGACCAAGACTTCACATCGACATGAAAAGAGGACTGGTTCCGACCTCGAGAGGTTGATTGAATTCCTGATCATTTCGCCAGGTCCGCCTTTGTTGCCGATGCCCAAGTAGTCACCCATGAATCTTCGGTAGCCAACGAGAGAATACCGCCGCCGCTCTTTTCGACCCTGCAATACCTTGTGACCTTGGTCACGAATTTCAATAAACTCTCTTCCGCCAGTCTGCTTTCGCCAAAAGCGTTGGATCCGAATGGCACATTCGGCTCGGTAACGCAAATAGTTTCTCCACGCGCGTTGTATGCGGATAGCCATATTATGCCAATATCTATCACGCATTGTTTCGAGGGCAAACAGTGTTTCTGGAGTCTTGATGAAAGCCTTTGTAACTCCCAGTTGCCACTCCTCGTTTGGTATGCTCGTATCCTTTAGAATTTGCTTGGTTCCAGAAAGAGCATCACCAGTCCACGTATAGTCGCCAGCGTATGATGTTTTGGGGGAAAGTAAATAGAAGCGCTCAACAAATTTCTCAAATGATTGTCGGTAGGCGAATCCAGCTCGTCGAATCCGAACGTTTTCTTGGAGACCGAGATATTTGATCTGATGAAGTACGTTTGGAGAATTGTATTCGGTGGGTGACTTGTTCTCATTTGGCTTGATCGTGCGAATGTATGATGGCGAGGCTTTCATGAGCGTGGCTACCAAATCATTGGCTGAGGCTTTGATTTTATCTCCTGCCGTTGGTGGTCGCTTCTTATTGTCTTGATCGACCTGATTCGGGAAAAGAATGTGGACGAAATTATTGGAGCTCTGATCGAAGAGATTGAGCAGGTCCTTTAGCAGCTGGTCTTTGTTCTTGTCTGTCATTCCATCCACGGCATACGACACATCTCCAGCATAGTGCTTGATGACGAATTGACCTTGACGAGGAGCAAAGTTCGGATTTCCTGATAGGGCGTTGAGTCTTTGAACAAACGTTTGATCTGCTGCTGTTGGATCCGCATGTGCTGTTGCGCAGGCATCATTGAGAGCCGAAAACACTCCCGGCGGTCTCCTTTCTTCGATGAGCTCACAGACAACTTTGTTATCAAAGTACTTGATTGGAGTCCACTGAATCTGTTCCCGTGCGTACTCTTCTTGTTCAGTCTTCAATGTCAATTGGATGAAAATCTGCTGCAGCTTTTCATTAACGTAGTTGATGCAAAGCTGCTCAAAGCTATTCTTCTCAAAAATCTCAAAGCCGTAGATGTCGAGAATGCCTATTGATTGTGAGACTGTACCCCGCGCTCGGAGAGACTGATTGACTCTTTGAATGATCCAATCAAACATGTTGTTGTAGATTGCTTTTGCCATGGCATCTCGCACAGATGTTGCCTGAGCAGGGTTCAAGGGCACTTCGTATGTTGATCCTCTTCGGCCAATACCACGTTGTGTCTCAACAATCCTCGATGTGAGAGCTTTATTCACATGGGCAGAGTCAACTTCCAGCAGATATGCGACAAAGTCAACCACAGATTGATCTGAGATGGCTCCATTGCCCTGATCATCTTCAACAAACGTTATATTTCCCACCCAGAGAATAGCTGCCAACATTCGGAATATGTCATCCTGCTCTGATTGTTGTAACCCAATAACCCTCATTGCATTCAGTGTATCTTGAAAATCCGCCGTGTCATCAATACCAGGAACATCGCTACACTTGGATCGGCTGGTGTACAAGTAGGATGAAGGTTGCTGGACACCAAATGTCTCTCGGTAATTTTGCGATGCCGCTTTTGTAAATTGGTAGAAGATATGGAAGTTTCGTTCATTCGTAATTTGACCCACCACTCTTGATTTCTCAAGCAGATAATTGTTGATATTCGCGCCCACAGGCTCGCCTTGCGCGTTGAATTGTATCTCTAGGTATTTGCCAAATCGTGACGAGTTATTATTCCTCAAGGTTTTGGCATTTCCAAAGGACTCGAGTAATGGATTGGTGGCCAGCACCATGTCTTTTGTTTGTTGAATCGATGAGTTGCTCCCTCCCGAAACATTTGCGATATATTGCATGATCCTCTTTGCAGCTTCCGTTTTACCCGCCCCTGATTCGCCCGAAATAATGATACATTGGTTCTCGTTGTATGCCTTCATGTTGTAGTATGATGATTCGGCAATGGCAAAGACGTGAGGCGGCATTTCCAGTCTGTTTTTTCCTCTGTATGAGTCTAGGACTTTGTCTGTGTAGATACCCAGGTCTCGAAATGGGTTGACAGAGACCAGCACGTGGCCAATGTAGGTGTAGATCTCGGCATTCTCGAATCGCTTCTTGAGGTTATCGTTGATGGCTTCATTGGAGATCTTGCTTATCAGAGTGAGATCTGAGACTCCCACTTCCTTTTTCTTGGTGCTTTCGAAGACGGCTTTTTTCACCTGGGGTTTTCCTCCGCTGGCACCAGACTGCGCATTGCCAGCATCCTTCCTCCGGCCAGCGCGCTTTGTAACAGCCTAAGCAAACAAAGAGTATCAGCAAGAAGGTCGGTACATCGTATCAAAGCGATCATGCCTTACCATGCGCTGTGCGTCTTCCAAAGTTCTTTGAGACAATCAAGGGTTTCGAAGTATTGCGAATCCAAGTAGGTAGAAGTGAGGGACAGGAGATATCTAGGACCTCCAAAGGAAGAAAGGCAGCAAGATAATGCCTTTGTCAAGAAATGGAATTGTATGCAGCTGGAAGAAGCTTAATTGCTCGGAAGTAGTCGGCCAACGTCACAACTGAGCGCGTCTCTCATGGGGACACTGCCCACTTACGCCTCGTCTGTGGCTGAGAAGATGCCGCCACTCTTTTACCCAATGTGTAACGGTTGAGACAAATTCTGCAACAGATCACCTAGTATTTCATTTCGCATCGGTTCACGACGCTTGCCTTCCTCTACATAATTTTAATATCCCGTGCGTGTCCAAGATGTCTCAATCTTCAAGGGCGGGCTTTGTCAAGCGTTTTCCAAATTTACCGACAACATTCAGGTCTTACATCAGCGACTAAGAGGAATGGAAGCTCCCTGAGCTAGTAAACCAGCAGCAACTAGAACAAGTTTGGCGCAATTAGCGAGACACAAACTGGAGCGGCTGCCCTGATTCCTTCCTGCGGCTGTACATCACCAGCTCTAAGCATTGCAGCAGTTGTAGATGCTTGTATTTGAACGAGGATATCCTCAATGCCGCTTGACCGCATAAGATCAAAACATTCGATGGCGAACAGCAATGAGTCCACAGGGGTGATCCAAGTGTGGCCATCTCTACCTCTTACGTCTATACCCGTACGGTGTGACAATTCAAAAGACCAAGACTCATTTGCAATTCAAGTTATGGTACAGGACGCGCAAAAAAAATTCGTGTACCAAAAAACATCATGCCGTTTTAACATGCTCAAAGGTCGTAACAATTGTTCCGTCAGGTAAAGTGTTCTTCTTCGGCACCAATCTATACCCGCCAAGTCTAGGCAACACCTCATACCAAATGGCCCAATACACCACACCTCCAACCAGTATCACAATTCCGACAACTGGATACAGCCAGTACGGCAGCGAGGTGTCGCTCTTGCCTCCTGGTGGTCTCAAGAATGGTGCAATAACCAGGAAGCACTGGCTTGCGAGGAAAAAGAGAGCAACCGGAAGTGGGCACTTGAACGGCCGTCTAATTTCTGGCTTCTTCCAGCGCAAGTACAGGAGCCCACATACAACCAGAAGCGCGATGATTGAGGTAGGATAACCTTCAACATCAATGATAAAATCGAATGCATCTCCAAACGGAATTGCGACGATAATGATGAATGATGGAATGAAGTGAAGAAGCAACCCTGCTGAAGGCGCTCCTGCAGGCCAAGATGACGCCCAGAATTTCGGAAATGGTATGATGCCCTCTTTTGCCAACTCCTGGTTGACTCGCGATTGCGCAAACGTGATTGTAAGAACGTTTCCAAGAGATGAGAGAGCGACAAAGACGCTGAGGACTCGTTGCGCTGTTTCACCAAACACTTGACCAAAGAAAAACGACGCGACAGTATTTTTACTGTCCGCAATCTGTTGTGGTGTTGCAGCAGCAAAGTAGGAGACGTTGGCAAGCAGGTACAAGACACCGCAAAACCCAAGACCGAGTGGTCCCGCAATTTTGAGGGTGCGTACAGGATTCTTCACTTCATTCAAAACGTATGCCGCGTTGCTCCAACCAGCGTATGTGTTCAAAACACTAAATAGGGCGGTGGCATAGAGATTGGCCGATGTTGCACTCCCGTGGAAACTGTTCTTGAAGCTCGCGCCCGGATTGTGAACTCTCTTTGCGCCTCCACCAAGCACCACCCATCCAGTGACGATGATGAATACTAGTATGATGACTTTGAGGGAAACCAACAAATTATTTAGGCGAACACCCATCTTTGGGATGAACGTATGAACGGCCGTGACAAAAACTATGACCGAAATCGCAATGCCGCGTTCTTGCCATTCCGTAGGCGTTCTATTGGCCGCTTCCACAATGTTCGAGGCGAAAAGGATGCATCCCGATGCGGTGAATCCGAGGAAAATCGCGTTAACGGCGAAGAAAATGGTCGCGAGGTATTTCGGGCGAGTGTAAACTGCCTCCAAATAGTTTTTCTCTCCACCGCTTCGAGGAAACATGCAACCAAATTCAAGCCACACAAACAAACCGGCGAATGACATGGCAAGACCGAGTACCCACATCATCATGGCGGCGCCCACGCTATTGACGCTTTCAACAATAGAAGATGGCGTGGCGAATATACCGGTGCCGATGATACGGCCAATACTGGATGAGGCAATTAGCAGATGATCCATTGATGCACATTGAAATGTTGGTTTGAAAACATGTTCATATCATTGTTTTTTTTTTTTTTTTTTTTCCACAACAAATCAATGTGACGAGTACCAAACGGTCAAATGTCTTTGGTTGTCGTCACAGTCTTACTCGTCAATTGCGCATGCCGCAATGACGAGTTTTCGAAAACTTCAGGACGGAAAATAAAAAGGCAAGATGAACTTACACGAGAAATGTTGTTGATACAAGCCCAAGATGCCTTCCCATACCTCCTTGGGCGGCCTCTTCAGTCGTCAGCTCCCCAGCTGGAGTAGGCTGGACCTTGATCACCTCCTCTTCTTTGCCCTCAAAGACTGAGCCTTCATCTCGAGAAGACGATCTGGTTAGTACGGCGGGACCATGAGGCGTGCCCGGCAACATGGCCTTGAGCCGCTGCGCGTAGCTGGACAATTTGTCCATGACTTCAAGTAAGTTGAAGAATTATCAATGCTTTTTATTCAGTCAAATAGATGTAAGAACATGATATAGAAATTCTCATGTTCTTGGCGAAAAACTTATCAAGGAGATCCTCGTTGGGTAATTGTGGAGAGAGCTTGTGGGGTATAAGAATTAAAATGCTCTCGGATCCATTAACCTCCTATCAAGAACAAGTTTGAGATGGGAACTTTCTAAGGCGCGTCAGGTTTCATATGGTGTGTGCGGCCCTTGTCCGGTGGGTTTTGTTTATGTCTCAGGACCCATGGGAGTTCATACCCGAGTCAAGAACTCATCTAGAATCCCAGTGGATGGAGCACGGGCGTGGCGAAAAAACCACAATGGAAAATTTTGAGCGGGCGCATGGAAATTGCAGATCAGCTGTATCGATCAAAAGCCATTGGAGTCAAGGAAGAGAAACTTCCGATGATACTAGAGCTTTGGTACTTGAAAAATTTTGTGTCAATGATGCCCAGCGCGTAAGCTAGTGCTTTGGCAATTTCTGAAACATTTCCTGAGGTATCTGTCGGAGAGAAGATTGAGCCTGAGTCTGCGCTTTGCCGCGTACGTTTTCTGCACATTGCGTGATAGGAGTGCGTGTAGCTGGGAACGACTTTTGCATTAGTCCTACATTGCGTGATAGCGACTGCTAATGTTGTGCTCTTTAGTGGATGTTTGACACTTTCCAGGTTTTGTATCGACCACTTTGGGTGGCAAATGTGCCGAAACTTCGGAAAGACCGAATGCCTTTTCTTCCCTCCCAGCGGAATACCGCGCGGCTCGTAATCTTACACAACACCTACCGTGCGACATTTTGTATGGCAAAGAGAGTGGTCTGTGAAGGCGTACAGTCCGGTTTTCGAGGCCCCCAAGCCTTAGGTAATCAGAGTTCTGGCCGGCACTAGTACCACCGTCATCATCAAGGATTGCGACTTATCGCAAAAGGCATCACTCGCCATACATATGCTAGGAAGGAACTCGACGAGAATGAGCTGCACAACCGTCACGGACATATCTTCAGAAGTGGTCGAATGCTTCCGGCTGCTCTAGGAGTCTCCACCACGGCGCGCACGGTCCCACGGTGTGCACACTTCACCATTTTTAATAATATTTAAATATCTC
>JAGEMR010000222.1:0-28463 GCA_021030915.1 Astrothelium macrocarpum
CAACTTTGATTCTACGTATAGCACCAGCCACGCGTCGTATGAATTAGTTAAACATATCAAAATGCTCGCTGCGATGCAAAGAATGTAGTGCTATTTGTCATTTTGGAATTTGTGACTTCCAAAAATTTTCAGGGTTCGGGGGTTGGCCGCTCAATTCTGTCTACCCCCTGATGGTCGTTACCAAAACCTGACTTGAACAAAGCTTTGTCACCCCTAAGCACGAAGCGTCGTAGACGCCGACCCAAGGAACCCTCTAGCCAAAAATATCTGGGTATTGAGAATAAAAATTATCTTGGTTGTGAATCGCTGTATAGGCATGTGCCACATCAAATTTGACGAACCTTATTTAACTCGGCGGTATATTGATTGAAGTCTGCAATTCTTATGAACAGGATTCAGGTTAATGACAATCCTGGAACATAGCACGGAGACAGATTCAATCCGTATGCAACCACCAAGTATGCGATTGTTATGTACGTTTGTTTCATGAGAACGCAGATTGTGAGATCAAAAAATTGTAATCTCGATCGGTATGCCCCATGGCTCTGAGTTTTCTCTAATTCCATTCCGCCGGATCTCTGGGCAGTATTGGCGGCACGCAGCTTGAAGGTCATTCGCTGCTGATGAAAAAATCTCGAATTTCCCAACTCTCACAAACTCAGTTTGACTTGTAGGATCGGGAGCTTGAAGAATCAGGCCTTCCACTGTTGGAATTAAGAACGACTCGCCGCCTACACTTCGTTCTTCTGATTTACAGTTATGCCGAATTGGAAGATAGTAAAAATCGCGGTATGTCACAGGGGCCACCTCCCCTTTGTAATCATCGACAATTGCATTTCCAAGGTTCTTGTCATGGATGAGAAGATTGAACATACCTCTATTGTCTGACTTCTCATACAGGTGAACTCCGGACTTGGCTAAATAGCCTCTTATCTGAAGTAATCCGCTCTTCACTCGTCCAAATGGATTCACGTCGCTGATTAGATCGACCTTAACGTCTATTATCTCCACAATGATCTCGTGGTTATCGGCATGTCGCACAAGGCAAGCATTTTCCACCAACCCATGCATGGAAGCCCAAGACCAGCTGGGTGCAGTGTAAACAGAGGGACGTGCTTTGTAAACAAACCACTGAGTCCCACCCACGGTCCAGAGAAGTTGATATGCTAAATGTTTCCGCCACATCCCAGCTAAGTACTGGGATTGAGTATGCTTCTGTATCCTTGATGCTAATCCAGAGAGAGCTACGAGTTTTTCATCTGGATTTGTGAGCTTTCCTCTCGAATAGATGTATACTATACGGTCCCATAAACTGAACGGGTCAAGTTCTGGTACTTCAGATAAACCCTCCCTTCGTCGAAAAGCGGCACCGTCAACATGTGGGTCAAGAAACTTCTGAGAGCGGCCTATTTTAGGTGGCAATCCGAGCGGGAATGTCTCGCTTGCCAAGCACTCACAACATTCCCAATATAGTTGAGTCTCTCCGAAGTACAGATTCCTGGGCGCCAAGTACCGCTCTTGAAATACCCAAGCTCGCCCATTTAAAGGCGCTTCCATCACGTTGCTCCACCAATACCGTCCTTGGATGCCGTAATAGGTTCCTGGATTAGGCCCCCAGTTTATGTTTACCTTCAGTGGCTTGACCAGCCGAGGATCTCGCTCAACGAAGCATCCGTATGTTCCATCCAAAGCATGCGCGGCATTTATATTGCAGTAAGAGTTCGAATAGACCTCGTCCATCGATGCTGATTCTTTTTCCCAATCGGCGGTTGAATCTTGGACGATACAAAGACTATCGACCCATATATAGCTCAAGCCCAGCCATTGCACAATTTGAAAAGCGTCTCGAAAAGTTTGAGGTAGTTGAGACATTGGTATTTCGGTCTTTAGAGCGAGAATATTGCCTGATGTTAGCCGCAAAGGCGGGTGAGAACCCCAGCAATGGCTCATTGTAGCATACGGCAAAACGGTAGTATCGTCCTCGACCACCAACAGCCTTGGTTTTCCTGAGCTCAGATCAATGAGACGTGATGGAAGCATCGTTCTCTTATCCATTAGGAGATTGCAAACCTTGTGGGTCTTCGCACATTGACCCAGCCATTTAGCTACGATGGACCTGCTTGTATCCGAATTTGTGCTGCTGTGGATTTTCCCCTGGTTGACAAAGGGTGCTATTTCTAAGACACTCATCAAAATCAATTGCTACTTCTAAAGCATTGCTCTGCTGGCTCGTACCATCCTCTGGAAAAAATTGAACCCAGGTCTTGATCTCATTCCCCGGGTCCAACTCAGGAGTTGGTCTGCTGAGATTCACATCTAGTGAAATACAAGGGTTGTCTTTGTTGGATCCATTCTCATAAAAGATAAGATACTCCTCATACTCGATATTCAGAGACGAGATTGCTCTTCTATCTACTCCCGTTAACCGGTGAAGACAGGTCCTTGCGGGGGTACCCAGTGAATGCAATAAATGTAGACAGAGAAGGCATCCATTAGAAGCTGTGGCTTCCAATGGATCGCATGTCCTGATAATTCGGATTCGCTTCTTGTCCGGCTGTATCTCATTCTCTCTAACTTCCGTTGTCACAAGGTCCTCAGGATATTGAGCATTCACGAGAGCCTGACACTTCCAGCAGAGGCCCGGATTCTCTTCAATAGAAGCCGGCATCGGTTTCTGGAAGCGGGGTTAATAGTTCATTTATGTTGCACAGTGTACAGACGATGAAATGACACTCTAATAGCTTCATTTCAGAATATTCGGCTACGAAGACTCGTTTCATTAGGAGTTTTCACCACGACCCGGACGATCCCGGGACCCGGACACCAAACTCGTTCTCATCACCACACGTTCAAATTAGATTATCTCAACAATAACAATAAATACTGAGATCATATAAATTGAATCAATAATGCAAATTTATGCGTTTTATTTGATATAATTAATTTAATCTAAAAAGTATTATAGGATTCGTTTTATTCGCTGTAAATGATCTCGATCAGAAGATATTTCCATCTCATTAACATATTCTTCATTTACACACACAATATTCTGAATCTTTTTTATATTTTCTACTGTTTCTGCCGTTTTTATTTATTTTGACGTGTTTCTGCCTTTAATTGTCTATTTGTTGCTCGTTATTCAACAGCCTTCTGTTTCTGCTATATCTGAACAATTCGTTCCTTTTTCCGCTGTTATTGAATTTTCTGTCAGTCGCGTTTTCGTTCTGCCTTACGTTCAGCTTCAATTTGCTTATTAGCCTGTTATTGAACCTTCTGAATCTTCTTCTATTCCTTTTCAAATTACTCTACCTCTTCCTGCTATTATTATAATTCACAAACGAATGTGATTTTACTGGAAATATAAAATATAATTCCATCGAATTAAAAAGATATTTTTAATTATTTTCGGCGATTTTTATGATATTTCTGAATTTGAATTATCTTTTTGAAATTCGAAAATTCTGTTCTGAAAAGGTCGTTCTTTATATTTTATTTCAAATTCTATATTACAAATTTATCAATTTTCTTTTATATGATTGGTTATAATTCAGTATTAAATTTATTTCGAAATTATTTTCAATATTTTATAAATATAATAACTGAAAAATTAGAATTAAAAGAACATTTGATTTATTTTAAAAAATTTATAATATTGATTTGATTAAATATTATCAAAAAATCAAATAATTGGAATTCTATTTTAAATCATTCATTTATGATATTTTTTGATATAAAAATTCACTGATATATTATTCAAAATATTAAAAAAAAATCAATTTTTTTTATGATAATTAAATCTTATATTTATTAAATCTATTCATTTAATCTAATATTATAATATTCTATTAATGGTCTAAATAAATTCATATCCAACGACTGAAGGCGATGAATAAAATGAGAAGGATATATAATCACCAAAATTCGTTTTTTATGATAATAATTCAGAAAATTTATAATGAAATAAAATTTATAATCATTTAATATAAATAATTTCCATTTAAAATCATCACTAATTTTATTTTTGATATTTTTATCAAATATCTTTTTCAATCAGACCAATTCAATTTCATTATTCGTCTAATCTGAAATAAATGAAATAAAATTATATTTATGAATAATATTATTCATATATTGAAATCATAAATTTTATACAATATTGGATTATATATTATAAATAAATGAAGAAGATAAAATTTCATCGTCCATATAGATAATAACGAATATAATAATCCACAAATAAGAGTCATTTATATTTATTTTTTTAAAAAAATTTCGTTCATAAATTGCTTTATTAAATATATAATGATAAATAGAAATTTGACCTATAATAAAATCTTTCTTATTTATATTATATATATTTTATGATAAGATTTTATATTAAATAATTTTAAAACGTATCTATCAAATTATTAATTACGAAATAATATTATTTAATAATTCATATTCTTTCAAAATATAATTAAATTTGAATATAATTATTTATTCTTTTTCGAATAAAATCAAATAAAATAAAAAATTCTGATTTCAATTACGATTAATGATATTATATAAAATGAATTATCCAATTTTTTTTTATTTTCTTTTTATCAATATTAATGGCAAAATTTCGAATCATTCGTACCGTAAATGGGATATCACGGACCGTAAATATATTGATCCACTGAATTAGTATCTTTTTCTATTATACTGAAAATTTCGCTAATCCATTTTGATGAATTTCTTCTATGGACCTATGGATACCCCTATAACGATACAATAATGTTGAACGATTGATTTCAAATCTTTTTACTATCTGAATATAATTAAGAAACTCCTGCGTATTTGCTGTTGCGATTGCTTTTTCCATTGGATCCATATTGGTGGTGTAATTCGTATTCAAATTGTGGAGTTGGCCAAAATTTGAGGTGTCCGGGTCCCGGGACCGTCCGGGTCGTGGTGAAAACTCCTAGTCAGCTCCAGGCAACCGGGCAGTTTTCCCAACACCTCGCTAGTGACCACCTCACCTTGTCAAACCTTACTGTTTCCTTCGAGGTCTAACTCAAAATGTCCGCGTTCAACATCTTAGTTAGGCCAGACTTATAAAATATACTTCATCATCATGTGGTCAGCATTTCTGAACTGACTGTGTGCAAAAAGCCCACGGCATTGGTTTTGGGGCACAGGAAACTTGGATCGACCAAAACTTTGTACTAAGCCGTTCCTTATCTCGGGCATGAGAAGCGGGATACTTCGAGACGCGATCTTTAGGGATCGGACTGTTGGCGAAAGACAGCCGCAATCAGTGGCTAGTATCAACAGAGGCTGCTTCTGAAGAACCATATCTCGTAGGCCGTCGCAGTTCGGTTTCACTACGCCGCAGCCTAGATAACGCCACAAGCTCTATTGCAAGGTTTGCCACATTCAGAAGTCAATTGCATAAGGACATCCATGCTTTATCATGGTCGACCAGGTTCTGGATCCTGCTAGTGAACGTCTCCGAAACATCGTTGAAGCTTTCGGTAGTGTGTTTACCCAGCCAAATTTGCCTACGAGGCATGACAATGTTTGATGTTCATCAATGCTAGATAAGAGACCTCATTTGAATTCAAGATTCTGAGTTACGTGGCTTGCTCCAGACGCTATCTTCGATCACTCTGGGATCCAGACAAAGGAGATGATAACGCTCGCCATCTCATAGGTAGGTCTAACGTCAAATACACTACGAAGTTTGTCACGTAATTGGGAACTATAATGACACGAAATCGGTTGTAATGCTGCGATGACCCAAATGCTGTGCCGGTCCCACGGTTCAAGTTCATTTCATTTCATTTTCTTTGCCTTTTTCATTCGTACCCTGGTGGTTTTTCTTAATTTCAGTCGGCTGGCACGACTCCACTCACGTCTCTCTATGCCATATTAGCCACCTGCAACGATGGATGGTAATGATGGGCTAGCCAAGGTCTCCGGATCATCTCAGTCGATCCAAGTCCGAAGCACGTCTGGGGATGACGAGACTCCCCTCGACACTTTGAAGGCTAGGCTTTCTATGTGGGATCCCAACTTGCCCGAAGATGACGAGTCAAACAGAATGTCATCTGTCTTTTCCCTTGATGAAGAAAAAATAACATCAAAGGAAGAAGAGGAAGAGAATTCGCCATATCCTGAGGTTTGTGCCGCCGTTCCCAACTACGACGAAGATGTTCCAGCGAATACCCTCCGAGCCTGGGTCTTGGGACTGTCTCTTGCAGCCATGGGATCATCAGTAAACACCATCTTTTCGCTTCGTCAACCAGCAATTAGTCTTGGTACCATTGTTGCACAACTACTCTCATACTTCCTCGGCATTGCTTGGGCCAAGTATGTTCCGTCTCGTCAATTCTCAACTTTTGGGCTTCGGTGGAGCACCAATCCTGGCCGCTTCAACGTCAAAGAACACAGCCTGATTGTCATTATGGCGAACGTCTCGTTTGGAACAGCGTACGCTACGGACATCATTCTGGCCCAGGTCAGCTTCTTCAAGCAAAACTTTGGCATTCCATTTCAGTTGCTTCTGGTCATCACAACTCAGAGTTTAGGGTATGGCATAGCTGGTCTTATGCGGAATTTCTTAGTCTATCCTGCCGCTATGATATGGCCAATCAATCTGGTATCTTCAACCTTGATACACGCGATGCATGAGAAAGAAGAGAAGCCTGATCCAACCATCATCGGCGGCAAGATGTCTCGTTACAAATGGTTTGGACTGGTGTTATTGGGATCGTATCTCTGGTATTTTCTACCCGGTTTCTTGGCTCAATTCCTCAGCATTTTTGCTTTTGCTACCTGGATAGCCCCCCAAAATCCGGTCGTCAACCAGTTGTTTGGCGGGACATCTGGTCTATCCCTACTTCCAATAACATTCGATTGGACACAAATTTCAGGCTTCGTTGGCTCGCCTCTCATTCCACCATGGCATGGCAAGTCCTTCAACTCAATGCCCTCAAGCCAACTGCTAATCAGTAACAGCCATTGCAAACACGTTAATTGGTGTTGTCATCTTCTACATCTTCACGACCATCGGGTTACACTATTCAGACACCTTTTACTCCGAATTCCTGCCGATGAGTGATTCACAAACCTACGACAACACGGGCCAGGTCTACAACGTTACTCGTATAGTGACATCAAAACTTACTCTTGATGAGGTCGCGTACAAGGCTTATTCACCGCTCTTCTTATCGACGACTTTCGCCATGTCTTACGGCCTTTCCTTTGCTACCATTGCAGCACTGGTTGTTTACACATACCTACACCATGGCAAGCAGATAGTGTCTCAATTCCGAAACAGCAAAGGGGAGGCGCCTGATATCCATATGAAGTTAATGTCCAAATACAAGGAAGCGCCTCAATGGTGGTACGGTGCGCTTTTCCTCCTGATGCTTGTTTTGTCTCTCGTCACAGTGCTGGCGTTCCCCACCAACTTCCAGTGGTGGGCGTTCCTCATCGCCGTCCTTATCTCGACCGGATTTAGTCTTCCTATTGGAATAATCCAAGCTGTCACAAATGTTCAAATTGGCTTGAATGTCATTACGGAATTCATAATGGGATACATGCAGCCTGGAAAGCCATTGGCTTTGATGATGTTTAAGACTTACGGATACATTACGATGTCACAAGCATTGAGTTTCGTTTCAGATCTCAAATTCGGTCATTACATGAAGATACCGCCTCGCACAATGTTCTCGGCTCAAGTCATTGCGACGACCATATCATCAATCATTCAGGTCCTCGTTCTTAATTTTGCGCTGAGTAATATTGAAGATATTTGTACTCCGAGACAGAAGCAACACTTTTCCTGCCCTGGAGGACAAGTCTTCTTCTCTGCTTCGATTATCTGGGGTCTACTTGGCCCTTCACGCATCTTCTCGGCGGGTCAGGTATATAATGCTCTCTTCTGGTTCTTCCCTATCGGACTTGTGACACCAGTAATCTTTTGGTATGCCGCAAAACGTTGGCCTGCCTCGCCAATCAAGTTCTTGAACGCACCACTTATCTTTGGCGGTTCAAGCTCCATCCCTCCAGCGACGCCGCTCAACTACTTGTCTTGGGGTATGGTTGGTTTCGTCTTCCAGAAATATATTCGAAACAGATATTTCGGTTGGTGGTCGAGACTGAACTACCTCACTTCGTCAGGACTGGACACAGGGCTGGCCTTTAGCACATTGACTATCTTTCTGGCGTTCACCCTGACTAACGTAGCTGCTCCAAGCTGGTGGGGAAACAATGTTGTTTCGACGACAATGGACGCTCAGGACACTGCTATCCAGGCACAGGTTGCCCCAGGACAAATTTTTGGTCCGCGAACATGGATGTAATACAGCACAGACCGAAATGGTTCCTACAGCTTCTTGGAATCATGGCGTCTGTATCCGATTGAATGTATCTTTAACTGCCAATCCTGTCGCTTCTGTGGATTTCAGTATATTATAGTGTACTCCAAAACTCAATGTGATTCTATCCGTAGTCGCGTCAGAATGAGCAGCTTGCAAGCGAAAGCCCAGAAATCTTGCGCATTGCGTAGTAACAATAAAGAATGCCTCGCACGTGAGACACAATTGGAATGACCAAATCCTGGCAGAACGTACATTGTCAGATATCGAATGATTTTCCATCATAACTGCCGATGAGCATTTGCTCATGCTCAACGTCCCATGTCGTGTGTCCAATAAATACCAGCCCAGTCGCCATCACCATGCAAAATCCACGAATACATCGAGTGAGTAAGCATTACACGAGAGGAACTTTCTTCTTGATGCCCAAAGCAGCGCCAAAATCCTTCTTTTTCTTAGTCTTTTTTGCAAAGCTCGGTGGAGGCATCGTAGGCTTTTGCTCTACAGCCCCCGGTGCTTCTTCCACCTTTGCTTCCACCTCGGGCGGCACCTCCTCCTCCCCATCCAACTCCTCCATCACAATATCCTCCATCTTCCTCGCGCGCTCAAACGCCCTCTTCGCGGCCTCGGAATCCTCCCTATCCAGTCTCGCCCTCTCCTCATCCATCTGCTCCTTCACATTCTGTTCTCCTCGCTCCTGACCCTCAGCTCTGTGCAATCGCGCATTCCGCGTACGGATCTCATCCAGCGCATCCGCCACCGCCATCTCCGTCTTGGCGTCGTGCGTCTTGGCCTCGAGTTCCTTCATCGGGTCGCGCTCCTCCTCCTCGCGCTGCAGCCGGTCGAGCCGCTCTTCCTCCGTCTCCTCGGCGAGCTTCGCCTCGCGCCAGGGCTCGAAGTTGCGCTTGGCGCCGCGCTCGCACGTGTAGTCCATGTTTTTCGGATCGGTTTTGAACGTAATGGAGCTGGAACAGCGTGTGCACCGGATGTAGAAGCGGAACACGGTGATGGCGTAGTATTTCTCGTCTGTGATTTCTTTGGACGCATTGAACTTTCGGCCTTTGTAAATGAACTCCCCACAAGACGTACATCGCATAGAGAACGGGGCCATGAGTCGAACGGGCTGGAGCTTTGGTCCTTCACGTTTGGGGCCCTTTGTGCGGACTATGAGGCTTGGATCGAAGTCCGGGGGGTAGTATTTGGTCAAAACTTTTCGCTCAGACATGGTAGATAGCTGGAGGTGTTCGATTCACGAAGAGTATCTCTGAGTTGGTTCTGTAGTTTCGCGCAACGAAATGTCTTGCTCAGAAGTGGCGGAGATGCAGAGAAACTTGGGGATTAAGGTATCTAAGATATGCGGCTTGACTCTCACGTGAATTGTGGCCAGTGCACGTCACACATAAAAGTCTTTTCCACGTCCTTTCAGCCATCCCAACGAATATCGCATCCGATGATATACCCTCTTTCATCGTCAGCATCTCATATATTTGTGCCGTTCACTCAGCCATAACCACTAAATTCTTAAATGCGTTCAAGACATGCCTCTGATGTGGCCACCATGACAAGCGAATTCATCTTCCTGTGCTATTGACATGGTTATCAAGCAACAGAGACATTCTAATTTAGTTCTGCAAGCGAGACTTATATTGCCTGCAAGACAACTCCCATGTGGTTCTCTGATTATTCGTAGCACTCCCTACATTATGCCTTCTACATTGCAAACAAGCCAAACAACCCTAAAAATGTTATTCGCTTCTGATTATCGGCTTAATGGCATTCAAACTTTTTATTTATGATCGGCCATAGGCTCTGATGGTTTCGAGCTCATTTCTTCAAGTGGCATGGCTTTATGTTCTGGGGTCTGGTCATACTCGGCAATTATCAGCCTGCCATGAGAATTTTTCTTGCTCAACTCAAGACAGCTGCGTTTCTGTCTTTTTCCCCGTTGTCGTGGGGTTTCTCATCCCAGATTAAGGATAACACGGATGAACAGGTAGCTGCTGATGATACCAGGGGGGGCAAATTCTCATGAAAGAGTAAATGATGCTCATATTGATATTATACGATTAGATGACGAAGAAGGGAGCTTCCAGCGTAGGCCTTCCGTTAGTGGTAGCCAGCCAGGCCATCGCAGTTCTTGACTTGAGATGAGTACATAGCTAGGTGCTGTTTTGAGCAACATCCCTGCAGTCTCCACCTCTCGATTTTGACCTCGGAGACCGTGCGATTTGTCTTTGTGTTATCATCAGAATGACAAGGCTGACAGTGACTCTGGTTAGCGCTATTTGCAATCCGACCGGAAATTCTAACACTGACATACAATAACTCCAAAGATGCTTGGTGGTATTGGTAGGTATTATCCATGACGATGACTTTGATGCGGTACTTGAATGGCATTCTACAGTTCAAACAGAAAGAACTTACAGTGTTAGAATCATAAATTGCCACAAACAAGAATTAAAGTTGCCATTGGTCTAGAATGTAATGAAACGTCTATCTTAGCCCGATTATTTGGAGCCTTCAAGTGAAGTCCAAGTGCAGGAGCTCGATATATGAAGTCGCATTTTAAGTGTCAAATAGATTAAGGTTGATGGTTCATTACACACCAGTGCGACTTGGACAATAGAGCTTCACGAAATCATGCGGCTTACCTATTTGCGTATCATACCAGTTGATGGATGGATAGCTTATCCGGTTATTATTTTCCATACCTTATTCCCACAAAGCTTACTCACACCGCGCTGGTGCCTGCCGCAGATCTTTCCCTGCAGTGCTAGGCAGCATTCGCCACAATTAACAGCAAGCAAGAAGATTTCTGCAGGTGCCCTCTAATTGTGAGTAATAATTGATCGCATTATTTGAACTAAGTAACGGCATTACGTTGCAGGCCTGCTGCCTTGGCTATAATTCATGCGGTGAGGCTTCTGATAATTGAGTTCATTCTTTACTTATCATCTTTTTGCTAGATTTTCATACTCCATAATCACAAACTTGCTACTTAGAGAGACGTTAGGTTAGCGAGCGAGTTTCCTTAAATCTTCATGGCCTTTAGGATCTTGAGAAGCGCTTCATGCAGTCAACACGGCGGAGCCAATATATCCGAGCCACTTGACTTGCAAAATTTACCAGTCTCTATTCTTGAAGCTGTCTTTCCTGGATATGGTATCCTGTCGCGTTTTTTATATCAGACCGCTGGATTCGACGTTAGTAGCTTGGTTTCCATTGCCATCACCGCCATTGCCATAGTAACTGCGTCCCGATACTCGTGGCAATGGATCAGTCAGGCTTTATCTACTTTCTTCATGGCATCTGTGTATGTAGATGAGAACGATGATCTGTATAATACTTGCATGGAATGGATTGCTGCTCAACGCATGTCGCAACGAGCGCTATCTGTCAAAGCCGTCACACAGCGTAGTAATGCTTGGGAAGAGACGAACTCGGATCAAGATTTTATCAAGATGGCTATGGGACCAAATGGTTTATTCAACTTTGGTAAATGGGCAGCAAATGTCCCGTTACGCTATGAGCCTTATTATGGCCTTCATTATTTCCATTACAGAGGCCGACTATTCTTTGTAAAGCGTTCACAACGATCGAATACCACAATATCAGGAGCTAATATCCGAGCGAACCAAGAGGAGCTCATTGAGATCAAATGCTTGGGACGCTCCACAAAGCCTGCAAGAGAGTTGTTAGAGCACATAAAGACATGGGCACTGGAAAAGGAGAAATCCATGACAGTAATCCGCCGACCAGCTCTCAGGGAATCACGTCGCGGCGGCTGGGCAAAAGCATGGTCGCGCCCATCAAGACCCATGAGCACCGTAGTACTAGATGAGAAACAAAAGGAAGCAGTCATCACAGATATTAATGAATATCTACATCCGTTGGCCCCGAAATGGTATGCAAGCCGAGGCATTCCGTACCGACGCGGTTATTTATTCCACGGACCACCAGGAACAGGCAAGACCAGCCTGAGCTTTGCTCTAGCAGGAATCTTCGGGCTCGAGATCCACGTCGTCAGCCTCCTTGAGCCCGCGCTGACCGAAGCGGATCTCAACCTCCTCTTCAACACACTTCCACGGCGCTGCGTCGTCCTACTTGAAGACATCGACACCGCCGGTCTCAACCGCAACAAGACCGAAAACACCGCCGACGAAGAAAAAGAAGGCCCTTCTCTCAAGGAAAACAAGAAACCCGCGCCCTCCCACCAACCAGCCACCCAAACAACCACCTCCGAAGCTGTCCCCGACTCCCCCACCTCTCCCCAGGTCGCTGCTATGGCCGACCTCACCCGCGCCCTCTGCGCCAACTCGCACCAGCAGCGCCAGCAACCACCCCCGAATCCAGCCACCGACATCACCAGACCCGGCATCTCGCTCTCGGGCCTCCTCAACACCATCGACGGCGTGGCATCCCATGAAGGCCGCGTGCTGATCATGACGAGCAACCACCCGGAGAAGCTCGATCCCGCACTTGTGCGGCCCGGGCGCGTGGACATGAGGATTGGGTTCGGTCCTGCGGGGAGAGAGCAAGCCGCCGAGCTGTTTGAGCGGATGTTTGATAGTGGTACGGATGGGGAGAGGACGCCGAGAGGGGAGGGAGAGAAGGTAGGGCTAGGTATGGAGGCGTTGGGGAAGGAAGAGTTGAGGGAGTTGGCGATGAAATTTGCCGAGGCGTTGCCTGAGGGCGAGTTTACGCCGGCGGAGATTCAGGGGTTTTTGTTGACGAGGCGGAAGGACCCAGGACGTGCGGTGGAGGAGGTGGCTGAGTGGAGGGATGAGTTGTTGGGGTCGAAGAGTGGATAGATAGGATGTGGATGATGTGGATGACGTGATGATGAAAGAGTTTAAATAGAGTACATATGCCGAGACGAAGTATAGAAAACCGAACCAACCGTGTTTGATCCAATCACCATCATCCGGCTCACCGCATCCAAAAGAAACGTGCACGACTCGCAACCCCGATCCAACCTGTTATCCAAAACCCCCTACACAGACGCATTCCTTATCCAAACCCAACCTCACAACTCATCATCCAAATCAACATCCATCCCATCCCCCCCAACCTCCCTCAACACCCCCTTCCTCTTCCCCTCCCTCCTTCTCCCCCTCACCCTTCCCATCTGCGCCCTCAGCTCCTCCTCCAACACCCTCTCCGCGCCATCAGCCTCCTCCTCCTCCTCCTCCCCAACAATCGCACCCTCCCCCCTCTCCACGCCCTCCATCGCGCGGCCCAGCAGATCCTCGGCCACGGGGTCCTGCGGACTGCGGCGCAGCGCCTCGTGGAACGCGGCGACCGCCTCCCAGTGCTGGCCCAGCTCCAGCAGCACGAGTCCCTTGGCGGAGAAGGTTGCGGCCGAGCAGCCGGCCGTGTAGCGCAGGACTTCGTTGAACAAGCTGAGCGCCGTGGGGAGATTGTGGAGGCGCCGGTGGGCGTGGGCGAGGTTCGCGAGGAGCGGGACGTAGGTGGTGGGGAGGGGCGGGGGGGTGGATGCGAGGGTGGGGGAGGCGGGGGGGGAGGGGCTGGATGTGGAGCGGATGATGCCGTTGGAGCGGAGGGGTTTGCGGCCGTTGGTGGCTGTGGTGGTTGGGGGGTTGTGGGGGAAGGGTTCGTCGTAGGTGGAGGTGGCGAGGTCGCGCGCGATTTCGAGGGCGAGGTTGAAGGTGTTGATGGCTTCTTGGAGGAGGTCTTGGTGGTAGAAGACGACGCCGAGTTCGTTGAGAAGGAGCGGGTCGGTTTTGCAGAATTCATAGGCGGTGTTGAGGTATTCTTTTGCAAGAGGGAGGTTGTTGAGGTGGAGATTTTGCATGCCGAGGAAGAGCTGGGGGAGGTGGGTTCCTTGGAACAGTCGCGCGGCTGTAGAGTAGGCGGATATGGCCTGGTCGTGTTCGCCTTCAGCAGCAAAGGTGTGTGCAAATCCAATCCAAGCTGGTCCAAAATGAGGATTCATCGTACTGGCTTTTGAAAAGTAACGCCGTGCTTCGGCAATGCGTGAAATAGAGAGATAGTAAACTCCGACAGCAAGCCAGGACGCTGGTTCTTCGGGATGCGAATCTGCAAGTTCATGAGAAAGCAGGAAAAGTGCATTCTTCTCGGAGAGTTCATATAGACATGCGAGATGGACAGGCAAAGCGCCAAAATTGTATCGGTCTGATTCGATGATGGCGGAAGTTAGGGAAAGCGCGTCAGCGAATCGACACTGTACAAAAAGGAGCTCTGCTTTGGAAAGGAGGATATCAGCGTTGGAAGAAAGATTATAGTGGGACTCCAAAGTCTCTGCCGCGGTTTTGAATTGCTCAGGATGTTCATATTTTGAGAGGCGTGTCGTGTAGAGCATCTTTGTGAATTCGGCAGCCTCTTGAGCAGCTGAGCTGTCAACACCGCTATTCACAGATATAGTATCGAAGTTGAGAGAAGCTAAGAACTTCCACTCTTCTTCCGGAGACATCAGAGCATTCTTCATCAGCTGGTCAAAGGCCTCGAAGCATTGAACATCAATTCGCATGGCGTCTTTGTAGCATTCTTTTGCTCGATCAAAAGCGTTCTGCTTGGCATAGCATACGCCGCGAAGGTAACACATAGCAGCCTCGTATTTAATTTTGCTTGCATCTTCCCGATCACGCTCCTCGCTCCGGTCGACTCTATCTACCCAGTGTCCTTTACCACGCTTAGAATGGCCGTTTTGCAGGCCACTATCCACATGTTGCCATTTCCTTCTACTTCCTCCTGGAGTGGAAACAAGATGGAGGGGATTTTTGTCACCTAGCACCGATAATGCATCTTCAAATCGGCCTTGTTTGATGTAGCAATGTCCTGCAAGATAGCGGCATGAGGGATTGTTTGAGATTAGGTCCTGGCGTGAAAGGAAGCTTTGCGCGCGTGTATAGTTGCCAGTTGAGAAATGTACTTGAGCTAACCAAAAGGCGTCCTGTTCGTCATCTGCAGCTATTGTCAACAGGTGTACAAGTAACAGGAACTGATTAACGTAACTCGTTAGAGCAAGCAGCTTATCCCCGATAAAGATGGCGGAATCATATTGATGCTTGTTCCACGCATCCTGCCGCCAACTCCGTAGAAACTTCTCCATATTTTAGCAAGTGCCAGGCGAGCGAGGGGAATAAAAATGATCTTCTAGGCGACATCATCGTGCAAGGTCTGTTGACATTAGAGTCGCACCTGCGACCGAAGTAAACAAACGTCGTGGCGAGAGGCAACAGCCCGCCCAGATCAAACAAGGGCGGAGCGGGGCGGACTCCACTAATTACACGTCTCTCGAGAAAGCAAAATCCCAGAACGAAGTTTCTATTACTCAATTAAAAGCCCGACGGCCATTTAGAAAGACTCGTGACCCATGAATCAGCCATCAATAGACAGATCATAAGATTAATTGTCGGCACCAAATTCGGCTATGATTTTCTGATGTATTAGATACACATGCCATCGTCCCGACATTGACCTCTGGGAATAATTTGTCTTAGCGCCCTGAAGGGGCTCTTTCTTCAGTATGATACTTACTTCTCATACCGTGCAGCTGCCACCAATTCTAATTTCAGTGCACGGAGATCCATCTGACCTCTTCCTCTAATTCGTCTTCCATTAATTCGCCTTTCTTAGAGCGTTATAGTAATTTTCGTCAAATCCCTGCCATATGAGCAGAGATTGCGCAATCCGTCGCCGGGCATCGCAACTTGCCGAGGTCTGATTCCGGCTGATTGCTAGATTACGTATGAATCTCGTTAGTCCATGTTACAGTTCTACGTTTGGAATCTGAATGCCATTCTGCTATGGAACCTGCATGAGTCAGGAAATTAGTATGCGTTTTGACATTTCCGGGACATCGGCAAAAATGGACTTACTTTTTGCGTACACTGGCCCTTTCCTCCACTCCCATGGAATACGGCGCTGCCCAGTGGCAGCCTAACAACGCATGCTCCCTGCAAGCGCTCTAGCCTGTGAAGTCGTCTCGTGACGGACACTCTCAAAGAAAGACGATCGATTAAGAAAGAAGGTCAGCGACTAGCAACAGTCAGTAAATGTCGAAGAAATTTGATTTCCTCCAAACTCACCATTCATAGGCATCTCATCAATTTGGGTTGAATAATAGACTGTTATATCATTAGCATGGTCTTTTTAAGCCAGCCTTATTTTTCTCTTACGTTCGATATCACGAAGGATACGAACATCCTCACTCGTGACAAAGTTAATCGCCACACCTTTCCGACCAAATCTCCCACTTCGACCAATTCTATGGATATAGTTTTCACGGTTGCTGGGAAGGTCATAGTTGATGACCAACGAAACCTGTTGCACGTCGATCCCTCGCGCCCAGACATCGGTGGATATCAAGACTCTTGAGTTACCCTGGCGAAAATCCTGCATGATGCTGTCGCGCTCTTTCTGAGGCATCTCGCCATGCATCGATGAGACGGTAAAGTTCGCATCACGCATCTTCTCCGTCAACCAGTCGACTTTCCTGCGCGTATTGCAAAATATAACGGCCTGTGTAATGGTGAGGGTATCGTAGAGATCGCAAAGCGTGTCGAATTTCCAATCTTCCTTTTCCACTGCTATAAAGTATTGTTTCAAGCCTTCCAATGTCAATTCATCCCGCTTGACGAGGATTCGAACAGGGTCGGTCATGAATTTAGTAGTCATGTCCAGGACGTCGTAAGGTAGAGTCGCTGAGACGACGACAACTTGCGTAGCAGGAGGCAAATAGCGGTAGACATCATAGATTTGTTCACGAAACCCGCGGTTGAGCAATTCGTCAGCCTCATCCAAAACCAACATCTTAATATGACGAGTGCGGAGATTACGGCGACGGATCATATCTGCAACGCGACCCGGTGTGCCCGAAACGACATGTTGTCCGTAATCCAGCTTACGAATGTCCTCGCCCACATTTGTTCCACCAATACATGCATGACATTGGACGTTCATGTAGTCTCCCAAAGCCATTACGACGGACTGAATCTGGGTAGCTAGCTCTCGTGTGGGAGAAAGAACCAGAGCTTGAGTTTCACGGACGGCGGTATCGATGACTTGGAGAATGCTGATGGAGAAAGTCGCAGTCTTGCCTGTCCCTGATTGCGCCTGGGCAATGGTGTCGCGACCTTTGCAGATTTGAACGATGGCGCGAGACTGAACCGCGGAGGGGGACTCGTATCCATAGGCGTAGATTCCACGAAGCAAATTCTCCTTCAGGTGCATGGCTTCAAAAGTAGGCGCGACAGTCACCTCTTTGGATGTCGCAAACTCCATCCTCTCTGCAGGACCATTAGCCTTGAGCGCAAGGACATCAAAAAATCAGAGCAGACTGCAAATAATACATACCTTCCGCTTTTCTGTCAATGCCGTCAGCCATCTTCGATAATATTTCAGCTTCTTTGCTTGGGTGACGGGAGAAAAGTGGAATGGTGATGAAGAGTGTGAAACTTGTAATTTGGAGCTTGGGCCGCTCCGAAATTTCTGGTATTGATACGCCTGCATCACGCCTGCAACACACCTTTGCCCTTCACCTTTATAACAGTCGCAGACCCTTACCACTTTTTAGAAGCTCCTACCTCTCTTCCTGGGAAACGAGAGCTTGACAGTGCCATTGTTCTCTGCTTGCCGTATCCTCTCAAGATGGTCCTCGAGGAGCAGCGTAACCTCCACGAGGATCTGGAACGATTAGAGCAGGCCATAAGCGATCGTGTCTCCGAAGATCCAAGACATATAAGAGATAGACTAAACCGCGACCACCAAATCGCTGGATTTCTCAAACGCATCCAAGACCAATCTACGCGTCTAAAATCCATCTACGAAGATGTTGATCAATCCCGGACCAAGGAAATTCAAGCCATTTCTACAGATGACCCGTTCGAGTCTTTTAACAAGCAAATCGGCGAGATCAAGGCCTTCCATCGCCGCTATCCCAACGAGCCGGTAGAGAATCTCGAGCGTGCATACAAGAAGCGGCAACCCGGCGACTCTGACATACCCATGTCTTCGGATATTGACAACTTGTTCACAGGAGAGGAAGGCTATGGACGCTTCTTTGACATTTATGCGCAGCACGAAGAGTATCTCAATCTCCCAGGCATTGTCAACACCAAACGCATGACATATTTACAATACCTAGATCAATTTGACAAATTCACACCGCCGCAATGTTTATTGAGGCGGCCCGAAAAAATGACGGACAACTATTTCAAGTATCTCGGCTCGTTGGCTGACTACCTTGAAAACTTTATGCGAAAGACTAAGCCTTTAGAAGACCTGGACAAGCTCTTTGCCAGCTTCGATAGCGAATTCGAAGCCAAGTGGGAGAAGGAGGAAGTCCCTGGATGGAAAAGGGAAGAAGCTGGCGCTAGTGATGGACCTGCTACAGAAGGTTCTGGAACAGGTGTGTGGTGTCCAGATTGCGAGAAGGAGTTTGCGACGAGGAATGTGTACGAGTCACATCTCAATGGCAAAAAGCACAAGAAAAATGCCGAGGCCAAACAAGCGCGGGGACAGACGAATGGTGTTAACGGATCAGGTCCGAGAGGATTGTCTACCCATCGATTGAAAGAGCGTGCGGTGGCAGAACGTGAATTCAGGATCACCAAGTTGGCTGCTGCCATGCAGACGGAGCGCGCTGATACGCGCACCAATGTCGAACGCAGACAAGGAATGACGGAGAGGGAACGGCAACAAGAGATCCAGGCATTGATGCAAGAAGCAGAAGAGCCAGTTGGGGTTGCGCAAGAGGATTCGGACTCTGATGGCGAAGAGAAGATCTACAATCCTTTGAAGTTGCCTCTGGCATGGGATGGAAAGCCTATTCCCTTTTGGCTGTACAAACTCCATGGTCTAGGCGTTGAGTTTCCCTGCGAGATTTGTGGTAATTTTGTCTACATGGGAAGAAGAGCATTCGACAAACATTTCAATGAACCACGACACATCTACGGCTTGAAGTGCCTGGGTATCACAAACACGACGCTCTTCCGCGAGATTACAGAAATTCAGGATGCGCTGAATTTGTGGGAAAAGATACAAAGGGACAAGCGGTCGGAGAAGTCAGGCACGGAGAATGTCGTGCAAATGGAGGATGCAGAAGGCAATGTCATGCCGGAGAAAGTCTACTACGACTTGCAGAAGCAGGGTTTGCTGTGATCAGATCATGCATTGCCCTGGCCTGACCGGCGACCGTGCAGTCGTGAGTTCTTAGCATGCTTACTGCAGTCGCCAATATGAAGCTGATATAATTGAAGCAGCTTATTTTTTGGCGTGCCAGCAAAGCGTTCCGGTGATTGTTGCGCTTTCAATGTCGTCTTCTACCCCACCAGCCAATGCCCCCCACTCGATCTAATCTGTGCCATAAAATCAGCCATTCCGTCCAGAGCGTCCACTATTCTTAATCCTCGATTCGGTAAGGATTGAAATTCCAACTCATCGGATGACGTGACTCATGGCTACTCTCAAATTCGACAATTCTCGTTTTCTCAACTTCAACAGCGTGCCTCGCGCTCCACCAAAGCTCTTTGTGACCGCTGAAACGTCGGATTTCGATGAAGTCATCCTTCAAAAATGGCGCGATGAGGGTTTCGATGTTCACTACCTTCCCCTGGAGAATGATGGTGGAACAAAGGTGTATCTCGAGAGCCTAAAGAAACTACATGAGGGGCTTGGTGTTAGCGATTACTATGGCATTGTAGGTAAAGTTAAGATCCGCATTGCGCATAGCAATTGACGACGTCTAGCTTTCCAGCGATCTTGTAAAATTTTGAAGCTAATCAAGAGTCTCTTGCGCAGCCTATGGTGATGCAGCATCGTTGTGCCTAGATACTCATATAAAACCAAACAACACCAAGATCTGCGCCCTCGTTGCATATTATCCTTCTTCGATTCCAAACACGCAAACTCATTACCCTCCATCGCTACAAGTGCTCGTACACCTTCCCACTGGCGAAGAAATTGGCGTAAATCGCAATACCGAAATTTTGGGGTTACAAGGGAAGAGGAGAACGATAAAGAAAAGAGTCGATCCGGGTATAGGGCCAGGCGGAGAGCTGAGTCTGGCCTATCAAGCTTATACATATGACAACGTAGCCGCAGGGTTTGCAGAGCATGATTTGGATGAGTATGACAAGGTTGCTGAACGGCTGGCTTGGTCGCGAAGCCTCGGCACAGTCCGCAAAGGCTTTGGAATCGAGGTCGATATGGAGCGCGTATGGGATAGACATACCGATCGTCAGTCTCTTGCACAAAACACAAAAAGACAAGGAAAGGAAGGGAAGGCTGACTCATATCTCAGTTGAATTCAAAACCAAAGACGCAAACAAAACACTCGCAACCATGGTCGCTAATCCTTATGTCAATCACATACCCACCTTGACAGGCGGAATCGGCGCCGAAGATCTCCTTCGCTTCTACGCTGACTTTTTCATCCCTGGTAATCCACCTTCTTTTCGCACCCGCCTACTGTCTCGGACAATCGGAGTTGATCGCATTGTGGATGAGATGCTAGTCACGTTCAAGCACACTCAGCCCGTTCCTTGGATGCTACCTGGCATACCAGCGACGAACAAGCAGGTCAAAGTAGCTCTTGTGAGCGTGGTATGCATCAGAGGCGGTAAGCTCTATCATGAGCATATCTATTGGGATCAGGCAAGTGTGCTAGTGCAAGTTGGGCTATTGGATCCGAAGCTCGTGCCGGAGTCGATGAAGAAGCAGGGTGTTGAGAGGTTGCCAGTGGTAGGTGTGGAGGGTGCAGAGAAGGTTGTAGATGAAGAGAGCGTGGAAAGCAATGACTTGATTCCCGAATGGTGATTTTTGGCCTAGATATCCGTATTTCGTAGGCTAGTCATAATCAGGTAGCCAAATGCACATTGCAATAACTATCTTGGCTACTGGATTGGTGCCTTTACGCATCTGTCCAATGGTTCTAGCATCTTGTATCATCCGGTCCGAGCTTCGTTTCCTTTGGTGTAAATTTGGCTCTGGATGGTTTCAACATGGAGGTCCTCCGCGGAGACGGTGACTCTGCCAAGAGTCAGGGCTATTGTAGAAAACTGTGTCATCGCTTTTGCTAGATCCGAGCACGCGGGTCACCAAAAGAAAGTGGAACCTGGATCGTATTTTGTTTACTAAGCTGCATACCTAAAATTGTTGTTGTCAAATTGGCCAATCAGGAATCCAGTAATCAACTCACCTACCTTGCAACAGAATCGAAACTCAGGCCCACATCCACAGCTCGAGATGACTTGTGCTCTCAAAGTCACCAATAACCCAGAGAGAATGGATGAATTGGTGGAGCCTAGAGCGTCAATTCAAGTCTTACCACTGCCAGCCATTCGCCAAATATGACACGAACAACAGCTTACGGACGAGAAGGACTGATGAATGAGTCTTCTAACGAGTATAGAATGCTATGAGATTACATATAAAAGCCGAATGTGAGTCCTTCCAAGATCGTTTCAACAGCAAAATCAATTTCCAATCCCTCCTCTTCAATATCACAACATCTCTCTACATCTCATCCCATCCCCCACACACCAAAATGTCCCACTCCATCATCACCCCTGCCATCCTCTACTGGGGCACGCCCACCGTCCTCACAACCACCACCAACGAAGACGGCACGCCCAACATCGCCCCCATATCCTCCGCCTTCTGGCTCGGCAACCGCTGCATGCTCGGCCTGGCCAGCGGCTCGCAGACCACCCTCAACCTGCTGCGGACGGGCCAATGCGTGCTCAACCTGCCATCGGACGACATGGTCGCGCACGTCAACGCCCTCGCACGCACCACGGGGACCCCGGACGTGCCGCCGTTCAAGGTGCGGCTCGGGTATCGCCACGTCAAGGATAAGTTCGGGATTTCGGGGCTGACGCCACAGGAGAGCGAGATGGTGGCACCGCCGCGGATCAGGGAGTGTCCGGTGCAGATGGAGGCTGAGGTGGTGGGGAAGCACGAGATGATGGGTGATGTGGTGGGGGAGACGAAAGGGTTTGCGTTGGCGATTGAGGTGGTGATTCTGCGGACGTATGTGGTGGATGAGTTGAGGCTGGAGGGACATGCCAATCGAGTGGATCCGGATAAGTGGAGGCCGATGATCATGAGTTTCCAGCATTTATATGGGCTGAGGGTTGTGGAGCAAAAGTCGACGCTGGCGAATATTGAGGAAGAGTTGTATAGATTGCCTGAGGGTTCTGCGGCGCCTCCTGTGCCTGGTACACCTGCTGCGCCCTGAATTGAGTCTTTTGTACTGCTTTTTACTTTATTTTAGATCGTCAGGTTTTGTCGTTGATACTGATTGGAAATAGCGATTACACTATATAGATGAACTTTTCTCAACTATGTTAAGAGATGCATTACTCATGATCCATCGAGACGACGTCGTATTCATTTAGCCTTGTCAAACGCAGAGATGAATCTATGCAGAGTGGTCAATTTTTTGATTGAGGCTCTATAGAACGCCAGACAGAGAAGAGATATGCCATAAACTTAGAGACGTGGCTTGCGTCTATTGCTTTCGTATGTTGCAAGACCGGCGACAGAGATTGTGCAACGTCCGAAGCATATCTGAGTCCTGAAAAAGTACCTTCTCGATCATACTTTGTAGCGAAGAAATCCACGAGCTTGATCGGTGGGTTTGCAACCGGATCCGGGTTGGATACCTTCAATCGACGAATCCATCCTCGTTGATCGACGGCCTCGAAGTCTAGACCAGCTGCGCAAAGAAGAGGAAGCAAGTCGTTTGTCCAATGGAAGGTTCTAGGATTTACAATATTGGCAACAGGTGCGTTAGCAGAGGATCGACTAATATCCGAGACCACAGCTGCTACAATATCTACAGGCAGCCATGACGGAGTCTCATCAAGTGCAGGGAGCACACCTATCGTGTCCGCAGTCCGAAATATCAAAGGAATGGCTTCACTAGGATTCCAGATGCCATAATGAGTATCTCCGATGATTTGACCAATTCGCAAGACCCTGGCTATAATACCTGTCCGTTCGGAAGCTATTCGGCAAATATGTTCTGTTACAAGCTTTGACTGAGCATAGCCCATACCTTGCGCATAGGAAAGAGATGCGGGAAGAGCTTCATCAACAATCTGATCTGATGGAGTTCTTGCCACAGTACTTACGGAGGAGCAGAAATTGAATGACGCAGGCTTTGGCCTCCGGACTCGGAGACAAAGGTCGATAAGATTTTTGGTTCCAGCGACGCAATCTCTCTCGAAACTCTCCAAGGCAAGGTTAAAATTGACGGACCACGCGCAATGGATGACTCTGGTTACCTTATTGACTAGGTCGTCATACACCTCGTTAGCTAGACCGAGCATTTTGTCTCCCAAAGTGGATGGTATGCAGGCGATTTTCTCCCACGGTATACCATCAGAGACCCTACGTTCTCGCAAGGACTTCTCAACGCGTGTGCGTGCGACGTCTTCATTTAAAGCTCGCACAAGGCAAAAGACGTTTTGTATCTCTGACAGACTTGCAAGTTGCGCAACAACATGAGCACCAAGAGAGCCTGTCGCACCAGTCACAACAACGTACTCGCCTTGCAATGACGTTGCCACTGGAATATGTGGCTCGAAAACAGAGTTCCTACCGATCATGGCTTTCATTCTCTCCTCGATGCCCAAACTTGTCGGCCGCTCAGTGCCAGACTGTAGCCGGAGAAGCTCGTCTGCAAGTTCAGAAGGCGTCGGAAAGTCAAAGACTATGTTTTGACCAAGCAATTTTCCACCGGTACTGATATGACGGACAACGGCACTTCTAATTCGCGTAGACTGTAGAGAGTCTACTCCAAGGGTGAAAAGATCCGTCGAATCTTGCAAAAGTGAGGAGTCCTTCATCTCCAAGAGATCCGCAATCATATTTTTAAGCCAGGTAATGAGTTCGTCTCGGGGTAAAATCAGAGTTCCTTTAACTGATTCTGCTTCCTGGTACACGGCCTCGATCTGCTTACTGAAGTCTCTATAGAAAGCAGCTCGAATTACTGTCCCCTTATCAGTACGCCGATAAGTGGTATCCAACGGTAAAACTTTGACCATATCTTTTGAGAGTTGGCCATGTGCAGGCATGCGAATGTTCGCATTCTTGATCCTCGGCCAGATTATATCAATAATCTCATCGGCAGAAAGATTGACTGCTGCATGAGACGGAATAACAAACATGCCCAGTCGTGAGTGATTGCTCCCAAAGACGACGGCCTCCGCAACGCATGGATCTTCTTTTATGGATCCTTCGACTTCCAATGGGTTAGCCTTTTCGCCATTTACTAGGACTATGGTGTCATCCTTGCGGGCATAGTATCTCCAAACATTTGGCTTTGTTGGATGGGCTTCGAATAAGTCTTTCGTGGCATACGAGCCGTCGTCACGATTAGTCACCACTTTTGATGGCCACCCGTCCTTTACGCAAAGCTCATAGAGCCCATCTTCACCTTGCGGCTCCATTCGTAAGAATGGAAGCACGTTCTCCGCTGGCCTAAGATAGTCCCAGTCTTTGTCCTCACAAGGTCGAAACGAAGTCATTAGCTGGCCAGTCTCGGTCGTACCGTAGAGAGAAACGAGCCGAACTCCGGCAGCGACAAGCCTGTCTCCGAGCACTTTGGGGCACGCGGATCCTCCCGACGTAACAATTTCTAGACCTGCAAGTAATTTGATCCCTTCCTCGCTTTCGCCTAACAGCTTGAGAGCATACGGTACAGCGTAGAA
Organism: Astrothelium macrocarpum; assembly: GCA_021030915.1. NCBI lineage: Eukaryota > Fungi > Ascomycota > Dothideomycetes > Trypetheliales > Trypetheliaceae > Astrothelium > Astrothelium macrocarpum. The sequence continues at coordinate 25,052 of JAGEMR010000222.1, forward strand.
CATTTTGATGTCGCGGTGGTCTCTTAATGTTTTAATGAGGTGTTGCTTCGCCAGTGGCAGACTTGCATTGTAAATGTAGATTTTCTTCTTTGCATGGATTGCCCGAAATGTACACCCTAAGCCATGGGCATGAAACAATGGCAACGTGATGAATCCCTCAAGCCCAAAGTTCGAGGCGTAATTCTTGAGAGCAGCCTTATGAGTCTGGAATATCGGTTTTGGTAGACCCGTAGACCCACTAGAATGTATGATCCAGGCTGTCTTGGTGCTTTCGAAATCCCCATCCAGATTTGTAACCAGAGGCTGTGAAGGGGCATCTTGAAGTTGGACAAAGGTGCATATTGTGCGAACCTTGAGCTTCGTAAGCTGTTCCTGCACAGCATGTGCCACTCCTTCATAGGCCGAGTCAACAAGAAGGGTTGTAGTATTTGTGATTGTCAGAAGAGAGATGTAGGCTTCTTCTGAGATTCTGGTCGAGAGAAAGAGGACTGCATGACCCAGTCTGGAGATTCCCAGCAAAGTAGCAAGATATCCTAGATGAGAAGTACCCAAAAGGCCAATCACTTGGCCTTGAGACTCCGAAGTCTGTCTGGGTGGAATCTCAGTACAATAGAAGTTTGCCGCCTTTGTCGCAAATTCGTCGAGCTGCTTGGGCGTATAATCCTGAAAGCTTGTTCCCTTCGTAGGATACGCAAAAATCGGATCATTGCAGCCTGATTCTACGGCTCGTTGACATATCAATTCATCGATCGTGCGAGGCTCTCTCTCTATGGGAATCAAGACGTTGTCAAGTTGCTCCGGTCCGACAGACGATGCGGTTGAATCATGCATGATGGTTGGCAGCCTTGACGGTTTCGTCAGCCTGGTAAACCACGAAGAACGAACACTAAATATTCAATCAAGCCTTCCCTTTTTTTATTTTTCCAGGATCTGCTGAAATCAACACTGCCATCAATCTGGGTGACCAATTGTCGAAGTGATGCGGAGTTCTGGTCGTGCTAGGGTTTGGTCTCCGTTCGCCGAAGTACTCTACCGTAGGAGTCTCCACCACCATTCGCCCGGCCCGAGCATTCGCCCATCTAATTTTCGCGCACCATCACGAATTCAAAAATTAATTTCTCCATCAATATGAATCCAATTAAAATAATGATAATAAAAATGAATTTATAAAAAATTTCTAATTATTTTTAATTAATTAAAAAATATGAAATCTTTTATTCAATATTATCATATTATTATAAAAATATTTAAAAGAATAAAATTAAATTTTTTTAAAATAAATTAATCAATTTTTTATAATATTAATAATTTATATTAATTTAATGAATAAATATATTTATAAATCATAAAATTTTATCAATAATTCAAATAATTTGGAATTTTATTATCAATATTTATAAAAAAAATATAAAAAAGAATTGAATAAATCATTTTATATATTATTATTAATTATAATTAAAATTAGAATTTTTTATTATATTTGATTTTATTCAAAAAAAAATCAATTAATTATAAATAATTTAAATTATATTTTAATATAATATTATTCATTAAATTATATTATTTTATAATTAATTATATATTAAATATTTATCAAAATTGAATAATATAAAATTTTATCATAAAATATATAAAATATGAATAAAAAAAAATTTATTATAAATTAAATTTCATTTTATTATTATATATTTAATAAATTAATTTATGAATAAAATTTTTTATTTAAATTAGATATAAACGATTTTTATGAATAAATTATTATTTTTATTATTATTTTTATGACCGATAAAATTTTATTTTTATTTATAATTTATAATAATTAATCCAATTTTATTTAAAATTTATGATTTTAAAATATGAATTCTGATTTTTATAAATATAATTCTTTATTCTTTTTAATAAATTAAATAAATAATAAAATTGGATTCAATTAATTAATAAAAATATTTAATAAAAATATTAAAAATATAATAAACGATAATTTCAAATAAAAATTATTTATAATTAATGATTATAAATTTTATTTTATTATAAATTTTTTTAATTATTATCATAATCAACGAATTTTGATTATTATTTATTCTTTTTATTTTATTTATCATTTTTAATCATTAAACATGAATTTATTTAAATCATTAATTAAATATTATTCTATTAAATTAGATATCTGAATTTAATATATATAAATTTTATTATATTTTACAAAAAATGATTTTTTTTCATTATTTTAAAAAATATATAAATTAATATTTATATCAAAAAATATTATTAATAAATAATTCAAAATAAATTTTTAATCATTTAATTTTTTAATTATATTTAATCAAATTAATATATAAATTTTTTAATAATATTCAGAATAATTTATTAATTCAGATATTTCAATTAATAGAGTCTTGACCCTAGCTTTGCGACAACCCTAGCTTTGCGACGGCGCGTCGCATATTTTTCACTTATAACACGCGTTTTTTTCACAATACCAAAAAAATCAATTCAACAATTCTCAGATCATAAAATTCAGATTCAGAAGATTTTATTTATATTCAAAAATTAAAAGATTTTATCTATTTGAATTATTATTTATTAATTCAAAATATCGTATGATATATTAAGACGCAGATATTATAAAAATAATATATAAATTATAAATCATAAAATATAATAGAATTTGATCAATATAAAAAAATCAATTTTTATATGATGAATCAAATAATATATAATAATTGGAATTTCTATTATTATTTTAATATTAAAAGATTTTATTCATTAGATATACGTCGTATATATATTATACGCGTCTTATCGAATAATTATAATCATAGAATATCCTTCTATTAATAATAAATGGATTTATCAATTCAAAAAATAATATTCAGAAATAATTTCAATATTCATTTATCAATTAGAATATTTATAATATGAAAGTGTAATTTATGAAAAAATGAAATATTGATTTGATATAATCGTTATATAAATTGAAAAATATAAATATCATAATTCAAATATATATAATATGAATGAATCAGAATTTGATATTAATGAAAAATAAATAATCAAAATATTAATTCATTTTAATAATATTAAAAAAGAAAAGATTATTTTAAATAAATAAAAATGAATAATTGATATTAAATATATCAATATTATTAATAAATTATTGATTCTTTTTTTAATATTTAAAAATAAATATATTAATTCACGTTAAATTTTAAAATAAATATTTTATAACTGATTTTTAATAATTAATTAAAATAAATAAATATCAAATGATATTAGATTTTAATGATTAATAAAAATATTTGATTCATTTATTTATAAAAAAATTATAAATCGTTGATAATTATTTATTATTAATAAATATAATAATTATATAATAATTGATTTTATTATTTATTATATAAAAAATAAAATT
>JAGEMR010000223.1:0-28226 GCA_021030915.1 Astrothelium macrocarpum
ATAAAATAATTAATAAAATTATAATTTTTCCAAAATTATTATTTATATTATTCTAATTTTTTTATTATATAAATTTCATAATTCTCATTCTTATATTGATAATAATATATTTTTTTATAATCTAAATATTCTCTATTTATGATTAATTATTTTTAAAAATAATTTCTAATCTAATAATCATAAATAGATTATATTAATAAATTCATTTAAAAATATTCTGCATTTTTTTTAAATAATAATATATTCATGAATATGATTTTTTTTATTTTTTCGTCTATAAATATACCCCTTTATTATTAATCATATATATATCTTTTATAATTTTTATTATAATATTATCATTATTATATTTTTCAATATTTAAAATATCGTGGATTTTATATATTAATAATATTATTTCATTAAATATTTTTTTTTATCTTTCAATATTTCTAATATTCTGATAATTAATATTTCTGATTTCGATATTCTTCTGATAAAATTAGTCATTTATAATCCAGATTAATTATATCAAATAAAATATTTTTCTATATTTCGAAATTTCCTGATAATAATTTTATTAAAATCCCGAATTATTTTTTAAAAATTTATACGATAATAATATATATTAAATAATTAAAGATTATATATAATCTGGTTATAAAATGATTTTTATGATTAGATTATCTTAATATTTCTCCAATATATTATTAGAATATGAATTCGATTATTGGCTATTTTTATATAATTCAATTTTTTTATTGATTTATTCGTATAATATATTTTTATATTTTTTCGCGGATTATTTATAGATTTTCTGATATCAGAAATGGATTATTCTTTCCATCGTTATTCTATTGATCGAACTGTCATTCGTTTCTTTCATCAGATATTTCTTAAATAATTCCTTTAATTAAAATTTTCTCATCTAAATAATCTATTAAAATTATATTGATTTTTTTTTTCATGATTGCGATTTTTTATTATATTATATTGGATTTGGATCGATAATTTTTTACGAAATGTCCCTTTTTTTTATATGAATAATATTTTTTATTTTTAAATCTCTTTTTCGGACGAATATTACCCTTTTTTCCTTTTCCGATAAAATTAAAATTTATTAGATCGTTATAATCGTTATTCTGAATTTATGAATTTCCCCGTCTAATGATTAACCTTCAATCTTCCCTTTTTTTTAGAATTCTTATATATAATTTGTCATTTAATTCGATCGCTATTTTTATTAATTATGATAAAATATTTATGACATCTATATATCGCATTAATTCGTCCTTGATATTATTCTTAAATTTTTTATAAAATATAAAACGGAATATTTCATCATCCCATTCAATCTATTAAATATATTCCTGAAATCTGATTATATAATCTACCGCTGAAATTTTTTATTTGATATTCAGAATTATTTATTCGATTATTATTTATTAATTGAATATTACGAATATTTTAACAATTTCTCTTTTGAATATACCAAAATTTTGAAATATATTATTGGTCATCTAATTTCCAGCCTCTGTCATATAACTAATAAAATGTGATCGGATCCAATAAAATGCTCTTTTTTTCATAAATATGGTTATAAGAAGAAATTGATTATTTATTACAATATCTTCGAATATAAAATATAACTGAATAATATTGAGCCAATCTTCCATCTTAAAACGGTCTCCATAAAAATCGTCGGGCTTTCTGGCTTTTCCGTCAAATCGTGGCGTGGGTCGGTTTCCAATCTAAGATAAACCGTCGCCATTTTACGATTGTCCTTATTAATTTATCTTGAAGGTATTCAACGTGTTATGATTCTAAATATCCTTGGGGTCAAATCTACTCGGGATCAAGATGGCTTCTGAAATGAATTAATAAAAGACTGAATTAGCAAAAAGTAATATGATTTGATAATTCAAAATTCTACTGAAGACGTTTATCAAAGATTAATTTAAAAAATGACTTTGAATACAACGAAATCATCTGATTTTATTATGTTTTTATATATTTAATCTATTCATTCTAGGATGAATGAAATTCACCTTTTCATTGGTGAACTGGTGAGTCTCACTTCCTCACTGGTGGGCTGGTGAGTTGGTGCCTACGGCCCATCCCTGTAGTTGGTGGATACCGCAGTGTGACCCCTCGGACACAGTGGTCGTAACAAATATAATAGAATATAATATAAAAATTGGAAATTTTGATATAAATATAAAAAAATATTCAAAAAAATAATCAATAAATATTAATCAGAAATAAAAAAATCAATATTTTTAGAAAAAAAGGATTTCAATTGAAAAAGAAAAATAAAATATATTTATTTATTAAAAATTTTAAAAATAAATTATTAATTAAAAAATTGGAATTAATCAAAATCGGATCATTTCTGATATAAAAATAAAAAAAATTAATAAATTTTAAATTAAAATTATCATTAAATATTAAAATTCATCCGATATTTTATATATTCTTATTTTAATTAATAAATATAATAATATTATATTAAAAAATATTCTATTTTAAATTAAAAAAAGAAAATGAATTTGAAATAGAAAAAATATTCAATTATCATGATGAATTATATCTGATTAAATGAAAAAAATATCCAAATTCAGAAAATATATAAAAGATATTAAAAAATTTAAAAAATTGTCAATAAAAAATTAGAAAATTTTGCGAATAAAAAGAAATATATTATAAGAAATTAAATTTTTTTTTTTTTTCGAAATAGATATTTTCGATTATTTAAAAGAATTGTCAGCGATTTTTAAAATATTATCATTTAAAAAATTTAATGAAAAATTTAAAAATGATATATCAAAATCTGGAATTTCAAAAATTTTATCTGTCATATTTTATTATATAAGATTTATTATTTTATTAATACGAATTTTTTTTATATTTTATATTTTTTGAATAATAAGATTTTATTATTTCTGATATAATAAATTCATTTACGAATTTAAATGAACCGTTTATATAATAATTTTTTATTATATTTGAATATTTTTTTATATTTTATTTCATAATTGATTTATTTGAATATTAATCTTTTCAAATATCCGATCTGAAATCATTAGATTATAAGAAACCGTCTTTTTGATATATTCAATATATTTTTCTGAATTCTGAATCAAATAATAAGAATAATTATTTTAGATATAATTCCGGTAGAAATATATAATAAAAAGAATGGAAAATAATTTTAATAGATATTATATATGATGAACGGAAGAATAAAAAGAACGGAATTTGAAAACGCGGAAAAAAAAAATCATAATAATCTAGGGACACGTCATTGTAATATATAAATATATAAGATCACGTATCAGAAAAGAGGGAAAATAATGTTATAATCATTGAAGGGATCATGTGTATATCTATATATCACAAATTTCTGATTCAGAAGGCTCACGTTATGAGCCAGAAGAATCAGCCTCTGGTTCAGAAGGTTCATATTATGAATTAGAAGAACCAGTCTCTGATTTAGAAGGTTCATATTATGAGCCAGGAAATATTATAAATATATAGAAACGCAACACGACCATTATGACCTCATTATATTCAAAACCATTTTTTAAATTAATTTTTAATAACGTCTTCAATAGAATTTTGAATTATCAAATCACGTTATTCCTTACTAATTCAGTCCTTTACCGACTCACTTCAGAAGCCACCTTGATCCCAGGTAGACTTGACCCCAAAGATACCTAGGATCATAACAATATTGATAAAAATCTGAAATCTTTTTTTCAAATTTTTATATATCAGAAATTTCAAAAAAAATAATAAAAAAAATTTCAGAATTAAAATTCATTATAAATAAAATATTTTATACATAAATTAGATAAAAGAATTTTTTAATATTAAAACTAAATTTTGACAATTAAATAAAATCGGAATTATCGGATATATCTTTGGATAATCCAGGATTATTATGCTATTCTATGCTATTCAAATAATCCAGAATCCTGCATAATGATGCCATACCTTAATGATCCTTCCGACCCCTGTTAGCTCAGCTAAATGAACCGACCCCGGTAGGACATTTCTTATACCACGGGCTGGTGCCAGCACGAACGTGACTCGTCAGCACTTTCTACAGTGGGCGGTGTCAACGTATCGAACCGAATAACAATCATTAGAAGAAGGTAGGGGAAGCGAGAGTAGTGTGCGAACGGTCTGAATTGGCTGATCTGCACGCTATCGCTTCGCGGTGCAGATCGACGCAGAACCGTTGCACTCGGTGGTCCACGAACCACCACATTTCGATATAACGAAGCAAGCTTGGGTCAAGTTGATTGATAAGTCGTGGTGCCTTGGACGAAGTGAGAATGGTACTGACGGGTCCCTGGAACCGATCAAAGGCGTGACCGAGGATGATATTGGATGGATGAAGGTCCTCCTTGAAAGTGTGATGACCGACATACATGGGCATATGGTGTTGGCCTGCCAAGGACCTCTCCCTTGGCCATACTAGATTACCAGATTACTTGACCTACTAATATCATATAAGCAAGATAGCGAGATAGTACCAAATAAGATAAGGAGAGTAGTAGTTATAGGCTCTCAGAAAGCCCTACTAGAGTATCTTCATCACTATCGAAAGTTTCTTCAATCTCCCTTGATATCAAAGCTGATCCAGTCATGCCTCCATGCTTAATATGACCCTCTCTGAGCCAACTAGCCACGCATTCAATCTATTCAATCTTTGAGCAAGTAAACCTTAATCTGTCCCATGAGCAAATCCTTCTAACCCCAGAGAAGATTCTTTCAGATTCTGCTGACTCTGCAGGAATTGAAAGGATTATAATAGCCATCTTGCTAAATTTAGGGTATCTAAATTTTTATTCTAACTCGCATCACCATTTTAGAGACGTAGGCTTATGATCTTTATTTAAAAAGACAATAATATCTGTATTAATGAAATCTATAAAATCATCAGCCTCAGAAATTGCTGATTTCTTCATTTTTAAATTATTCTTTAATCTTGCAAATTCATTAAAAGATTTTATTAATGATTTAAAAAATTCTTCAATAAATAGAAAATATGATAAAATAATAATATTATAATTCTTTTCAAAAATAATTTTGTCTTTTTCAAAATAGCCGTTATATTAAATAAATGGCCAATTTTATTTAATATAAATTGTTTTTTTTATAAGATTTAATATAATTATTATTATATAAATAAATATTTCATTTGATTTTTGATAATATTTATTAATTAAAAATCATTCCATTTTAATTGAATATAATATTTTAAAATTATAAAATTCAGATTTTGAATTTTTTTTTTTTTTTTTTTTTTTTCATAAAATAAAAGAATAATATCCATTATTTTAAAAATTTGTGATATAAAAAATTTTTTACCTTCTATTTATAAAATAATTGATGAAAAATTTTTAAAAAATATATGAATTTTATTAAAAAAATTCCAATCTAAAATTATAAATTTAATTTCTTTTAAATCTTTCTCATATTCTATCATAAATTATATAATTTTATTTTTCATTTTTATAATTTTATGAATTATTTGATATTATAAAAATTAATATATATTATTATCAATTTTTAATTTTAAATTTATAATTTGATTTCAGAAATTAATATGAATTAAAAAATTTTTAATTCATAATATAAAATTATATTATTTTTTATTTTAATAAAATTTTCAAAAATTAAAATTATATTAATTCTTTTTCTTTTATTCTATTTCTGAAATTATAATTATAATTATGAAAATATTATTCTAATTGATAGAAATTGATTCTGATTTATTATTAAAATTATTATAAATAATTTTATAAAATTCTGATCAATAATTTTTATTATAAATTTAAAAATTATTTATAGAATTTTTTTGGATTTAATTAAAAGGAAAATTTATAAAAAAAGATTGATAATATGACCGAAATAACGAATTCTTCTTTTAATAAAATGAAAATCAATTTTTTTAATAATTAATATTATTGATAGAATTATAAAATATATATTATTTAAAATAATATTATTATTAATATATTAATCCAATTTTAAAATAATTTCAAATTTTTTAAAAATATTTATAATCAAATTAATTTATTATTTTTTAATATGATTCTATTTATATTTAAAAAATAATAAAAACATTTTTTATAATTTATAATTATTATTAATTCATTATATATATATAATTAATAAAAAATATCTATAAAATGAGATTCAGAAATCTGTGATTATATAAATTGGTCCAATAATAAAAAGGAGATTATTTTTAATCTATTTTTAATACAGATTAAAATTGATTATAATGAATCTAAAAATTATTCTTTTTAAGATAATAAAAGAATCTTCAATTATTGGATTATAGATTAGAATCAGATTTTTAAATTCAATTCATTTAATTATTAAAAATGATAATCTTCTTTTTATCAGTAATCCAATAATAGTTTTATTATAAATTTGTTGATTGAATCTGTCTCTAAGAATGTCTAAAGAACCTTTTCTGGCCAGTATTACAGGAATCTGAATTTGATGGAAATACTGAAAGACTGAGGAATTTGAAATAATAGAATGTCTCTGATTAATATGATTTTTAATATAATTTCTATTAATAATGGAATAATCATCATATATATTATAATTGAATGTGATTTTTCTATAAATCTTTCGCTTTTATTCTGACTATAATAATAATAAATCCTTTGATTGAATAATAATAATAATATTATGAAAATTGAAAGATTTTAATGACTGCTGAAATGAGAATTCTGAAAATATAATATGATATTCTCAAATATAATAATTTTAAAATATTTGTATTAATTATATAAATATATAAAAATAGATGAATATTACAGATTGCAGAATTTTCATATCCCTATTGTATGCCAAAATCTTATATGGTATTATCTTATAAGCAGAATAAGAAAATTCTTATATTGTATTACCATATAAGACTTACAAGATAAGCGTTATATGGTAGGCCATATAGTACCATATAATACCATACTATTTGCCCATGTATGATGACCGAGGAGTACAAACGCTGCAGATCGCCTGATAGCCGGACGATAGCTATCGTCGTCCTCCAAGTATGGAAAGCCGAAAGATGCGATGGAGAATAGTAGCATTAAAATGCGATGTGCTTGCGGGTTGACAGTAGTATGCAGTGTCACGTATGAGCCATCGGCCTGGACAATTGTCGAAAGTATGCGACTCCTACGCATGCCGTATAGGATTGACAATTGCGGTGACCATTTTTTCCCTCACTAAGCAACAGCGAGTTGACGACATTGGCAAGTCATGCCCTGGGTAGCTTCAAATGCTCATAAACGCTTCAGCCAAGGATTATCGTTGGTCAACCGCACCCAAGCATCGTTCACGGTACCATATGGCCTAAATGAATCAATCAGAGTCTTCCCCTAGCTCCCCAAAAGTTCGGCTGTCTAGGCATCCCATCTACTACTAACCTTTCGTAGCGACTGAGCGACATTCTGCAACGTTTCTCACATCCTTCGGTTCAACATCTTCAAGCATCTTCCCGAAACATTACTAGTCCTCTAAGCCTATGCTATTTCCCTCTATGTCTTTAATTCCGCGATAATGCCTGGGCTATTTTCCGCTACCGCTGACACTTAGCTGTGGGAGCAGCTACTTAGCAGCACAGCTCACTACAGCTAGGAAGGATAGCAAAGACTCCAAGATGCGGGGATTTATGCAGAAATACCAAACAAAACAGCAAATTGGAAAGGCCGATTTTGAGAGGAAGCGAAAATAGTTGGGCTTTACATGTAAGTGGACCTGCTGACAGAAGTGAGCATGTTGGCACTGATGTGCAGTAACACGGAAAAGGCGATTTTTTGCCGCAGCGGATATACGGCGAGTGTGGGAGCAGAGATGATGTGTATGGTAAACTGTGAAGCAGACGGATTGAAGTGGACGCGCGTGCTGATTCTAAATTCGAAAGATGAAATTCTTTGATTCTCACATGACTAGGAGTCTTCCCTGCAGCGCGCACGGCCCGGCAGCTCGCACACCCACCAAATTTCAACTTCTACGTCTTATTATTACAATATCTCAACGAATATGATTCCAATTGAGGCTGCGTTTGTTGATCTGAATTTGTAAGAGAATCCTTTAATTATTTCTATTATTAGAAAATATGACTATAATCGCACGATTCTTTCAAAATATTGGAGAAGAATACAGATCTCACGGAATAAATATAAAAAAAATAAAAATCTATTCAATAAATAATAAAAAAAAATACTTTTGAATGAGATCAATAAATTTTCTAAAAAAGATATATCTTTTATCAATATAATAATACGGGTTTTTATTTATAATATTATAAAAATCTGATCTAGAAAGAATTAAATTATATATTGAATAAATTATCATTAAAAAGAAATTATTTTAATATATTTTAAAAATTTCGATTTTTTTTAAAATAAAATAGATAATTGAATAGAATTTAAAAAATATTTTGATCTAATTTATTTTTTGATTTTATTATTATATATTTATTAATATACAAAATTGGAATAAAAATTCTTTGAATATAATATTTTATCATAAAATCAATATAATATTGATAAAAAGAAATTTTTATAAAATTATATTAAAAAAAATTAAATATATTATATCATTAAAAATATTTAAATAAAATCATATTAAAAACGTTTTATAAATTAATTCATAAAAATGGATTATAATTATTATTATTATCTTTTATGATGATATATTTATATCATTTATAATTATTTATCAAAATATTAATAATTTTTAAATTTTATGATTTTAAAATTTTAAATATAACGAATATTATATTTATTTTATAAATATATTATCTGATTTTATAAATATATTATCTGATTTTATAAATAAAGATTTTGTATTTAATTGATTGATTAATATATTTAATAAATATATATAAAAAAGAATCAGAAATGGTCATTTATAATATTTTATATGATTTGACGGCCATAATAATTATTTTTTATTCAAATTTTTTAATTGATATATAAAAAATTATATTTTAATTATTATTTTTTTATTTCATTTTATTCATCATTTATAATCATTAGATATGAATTTATTTAATCTTTTAATAATTAGATATTTATAAAAATTAAAATATTGATTATATATTATTGGAAGAAATTTTTTATTAGATCAAAAAGATTTTTTTGATTTATTCTGATTTATTTAAATTAATATTTTTAATATTTATAATATTAAAAATAAATGATTTAAAATAAAATTAGCGTTATTTAATATAAATATTATTTTTAATCAGTTAAAAAAATCAATAAATAAATCTTCTTTTATAAAATCAGAATTTTTTTTAGATTTATCAATTTCTGATTGAAAACGTATATATATAATTATTCGTATAAAAATAATTATTATAATGAATAAGAAATTATTATACGAATTTGAATAAATAATTATAAAAAATATTATTTTGAAATATCAATTTATATAGATAAATGAAAAGATTATAATTCAGAAAAAAAGGGTATTTAAAGATAAATCTTTTTTTGAATAATTGAAAATTGAAGGCGAATAGAAGACTGTTTTTATAAATTCTTTAAAGATTAAATGAACGTTTGAAATTCAGATTTAAAAAAAGGCAGAAATAAAGGTAGAAATGAAACGTAAATAAAATGAAATTATAGAAAGGATATTCAATAAAAAGCGTAAATAATAGGAATTATAGATATATAAAAATGAAAGAAAAAGAAAGTGATTATAATATCTAATTGATGAGATTTTAAAAAAAATTATACAAAAAATATTCAAAGAATAGAAGATTATTTTAAAACAATTTTTATAAGATATTAAATAATAAAAAAAAAAGGCCTTTAATAAGAAGAAATAATCTGATTAATTAAAATAGCAGATGATTATTATAGATTCTGATTCTGAAATGAAAATGGTAGAATCCAAATAAATTCGTATCAGACATAATATCAAATATCCTACATATTTTAATATATAATTAGATTATATAAAAATTTCGCATAGATCTCAAATAGAATATTTTGGAATTTAATATAATTATCTTTCGATTTGATGGAGTTATTCAATGTGAAAGTTGAGAGGCTGCATGAGATGAGGGTGTGCGAGCTGCCGGGCCGTGCGAGCTGCAGGCAGGCATCTAGGCAAATTAATTGGGACAACACAACCCGCGTTTCCCCATCAACCCCACCAAATTTACTAGTAAACAGTGGACACTTTTGGACCACTCCACCTACGCACATTGCATTTTTTCTTGTTTTCATCTCATTCAAATATGGTGGTGAATTGTAATTTTGATGGCCATGTCAATACACAACGACTGCTAACGCCTGATCCTGAACTGCTATCTCGTCAGTCAAATAGAACTATTCGTACATCTCGTCGAATTATTTTGAAAATAACTTTTAATTTTGAAAATATCTTTTCATCATTTCAACGTCGATCCAAAAGTCAAATCCTTTAAACGTTTGATTATTCATATTTTTCAGTCTATCGCCATTTCAAAGAAATCATTCTAAGATATATAGATTCAATTATAAAATCAGAATGATAACGAATTCTTAATCATATTTTCATTATAACGATCCTTTATTGGATCATTTTCAATTTTGAATGATATATTTTTACATTTCCGAATATATATTTTAAACTGAATTTTTTTTATTCAACAGATATATTAAAAAGGCGATTTATTGAATGAAATTATTATCGTTATAAAACCTGCTGGGGCCGATATATTAAATCTGTATCAAAATAGAAACGAATCAATTTCGTCAGAAAATATTTCAATTAGAAATTGGAAAATTGGAAATTTGTTCATTTTTCAAATGAGACTCATTTCATCATTGACGAAAAGAATCACCGCTGGATTATTAGACATTATTGATAATATTATAAACCTGAATATATATAATTCAAATTATAAAAAAATATTATTATTTTATATTATTGGATTATTATTGATTGAAATTTCAAAATTGAATTATATTTATATTGGGATTAAAAAGAAACTAATAATCTGATATAAGAACGATATATGAAAATATTAGACGAAATCTATTTATTTATTTTGAAAATATATTAAACCATTTTATTTGAATATTTATATGAATTTGTTATTTTGAAAGAGGATGAAGATAAAATTCATAATAATCATTCAAAAAATAATTCTATCAATAATTTTAAACAGAAATATAAAATAAGATTATATAAAAATTATCCATATAATTCTAATTTTAATATCATTAAAACGATATAACGAATTATTAAATAACGAATTCGAATGAATCATCATAATTATCTCATTTAGAATCAATTTATCAGAATCATTTATTATAAATAGAATCAATTGATTCAGAAGAAAATCAATAAATAGATACTGATAATGGAAAACCGAATACACGTTTATTTGAATACGCAGAGCCTTTCCATCAAATTTTAATAAATCGAAAGACTAGCTAATTAATGAAATTGCTTCATTTTTTATTTTACTCAAATTCGAATGTACGTAGATGGGGTGGTCTAAAAATGTCCACTGTTTACTAGTAAATTTGGTGGGGTTGATGGGGAAACGCGGGTTGTGTTGTCCCAATTAATTTGCCTAGATGCCTGCAGGGAAGACTCCTACAGGGTAGCATCCAATGTTGTCGACAAAAGTTAGCTAGAAAGGCTTGACCTACGAAGCCAACTCAGTTAGTTGGTAGATCAATGAAAGTACTACTATGAACGATTTCTCCAAGTGACGAGAAATCTAGTTGTTATTCGCGTGCGATTGGATTGAGTGGATTCTTTTTAGCGAGTTGCCAAGCTCACTGACGTGACACTCCTGACACAGCCACCAACGCCACGGCGGGGCGCGTCAGCTGTGAATTGAAATTGACTTTCCTACCAACACATTGATCCAATCCATCAACCTGTTCTCCCCTTTCCTTCGCAGTCCATTGTGTAGCGAAGGGAGGTAAATTCCTCTATCTTTGAGCACCTCACCGGTGAATGACGATCGGTCATGGCAGATTACGCCCCACCAACCGTACGTTCACCTCCCCACTAACATTTCAGCTCCTGCAGGTGGACACCTAACAAGACTCCAGGGCCCACCTCCGCCAAAGGTGCCGCCAGGATGGAGAGCCCAATTCAATGGTATGCCATCTATATACAGCTTCCATTTGATACAACTCCATATTCTCCACGGAACACCCTGCTAACCATCCCCCTCAACCCTAGACCAATACCAAGAATGGTTCTACATCAACCTCCACACCAAAAAATCCCAATGGGACAAACCCACCGCCCCCGCCGAGCCCGACGACGCCTCGTCCTCTTCCGCGCCGCCTCCCTACGCGCCAAACGACGCGAAGCCCGCGCCCGTTGAAAAGGGCGGCGGCCTCGGCTCCAACAACCCCTTCGGCGCCGCCTCCTCCACCGACTCCGACGAGGCCCTCGCGCGCCGCCTGCAAGCGGAGGAGGACGCGCGCGGGTCCGGCCGCCCGCTGTCCCGCGGCGCCGCAGACTCCTACTACAACCAGGCCGGCGGCAGCGCGTACGGGTACGGGTCGCCATCGCCCGCGCCGCCGCAGGGGTATGCGCAGTCCCCGTCGCAACAGCAGCAGGCGTATGGCCAGCAGGACCTGCCGCCACGGCCGGAGCAGAAGAAGGGCTTCCTTGGGAAGTTGCTGGGCAAGACGAGTGGTGGGGGTGCGGGGTATCCTGGACAGCAGCAGGGTCAGCAGTATTATCATCAGGGTCCGCCGCAAGGTCAGTATGGCAATGCGCCCCAGCAGGGGTATTATGGACAGGGCGGTTATCCGCCGCAGCAGCAGTATGTGCAGCAGGCGCCGCCGAAGAGGCATGGGTTGGGTACAGGCGGGGGTTTGGCGCTGGGTGCTGGGGCGGGGTTGTTGGGTGGGTTGGCATTGGGGGATGCTCTGGATGCTGGGGTGAGTCAATGACTGTCCTCTATTTTGTGTGCAGGAATACTAACCTCGAAATGTAGGATGGTGGGGATGGCGGTGGAGATGATGGGGTAAGTGGTGTAATGTTTTCTGGAAATTAACAAGACTGACAGTGGATCACTAGGGTGATTTTGGTGGCGGTGATGATGGTGGCGACTTTGGCGGCGTAAGTCAATTCGATTGTTGTTGACCTTCTCCGATGACTGACAGATTTGGTGAACAGGGTGATTTCTAGATGTCAAGATGATGACTTGACACAGATCGGGAACATAGGTAAGGATACCATTTTCAATGTCCCGATCCCAGAAAGAACGGGATCAGCTTGGTAGGTATGAAGTGAGGGTCTTTAAAATCTGGGCCATGGGTAGTTCTCTTTTACACGACCAGTGATCTAGAAAAAATCAATATTGATTGTGCATTATTTTCAACTATAAAGACTGGCTACTCTCGGAAGAACAACGGTTAAACAAGTGTATCAAGCAGCCTTTCTCATCGTTTTCTTCATCAAATCGTCTCCCAAATTACTGGGTCTGTTCGAGGAGTATTCCAAGTAATCCTTCCTCCATCTCTTCTTAAATAATCTTTTCTCAAGTCATTCCTCCTCAAGTTTCTACAGTCTTCGTAATATTAGTGAAGATGTATTTCTTTCGATCCAATCCCATTCGGTCTATCTGGCGCTCGACAATTTTCGTGAACTTTGCGAGGCCTCCCGGAGCAAATCTATCTTGAAGATTGTTCCAAGTCCTTTGTTGGCTATCAGTAGCGCGAGCAAACATCTCCTTTTCATACGCCTGCACCGCCCGATTCAGATCCTTCGGAGTCTTCAAAATCTCGCGAGCCAGAACCATGGCATCTGCGAGTGCCAGATTCACCCCCTCGCCCGCGAATGGGGTCATCAGATGAGCCGCATCTCCAATTACCGTCAGTCCCTGGTGCGATGGCCATCTCAACCCCACAGGCAGCATATACAATGGACGAGGCGTCACATCTTCGTCGATCTTCCGGAGCATATTCTTCAGCTCCTCGGAGAAGCCATCAAACTTTTCCAATAATAGCTTCTGCACCTGCTTTGGATCCGACCAGTCAAGACCGCAGTCCCGAATGAAGTGTTCCGGCGCAACAAACCACGCATAAACCTGGATGCTGCGATCATGCTGGCGCTGACATATCAAAACACTCCCCAATCCATCGCCAAAAATGAAATTGCTTCCCTCGCCCACCAACTTCGACACTTCAGGATGCTTCTCATCCACGCCTCGGAAATACAACTCCACCCCACTGATTCCCGCATAGAACGGCGTGAACGTGCTTAACTGCTGGCGCACCTTCGACCACGCTCCGTCAGCGCCCACGATTAAATCCCATCCACTGGCCACCTCTCCATCTTTGAACCAAATGGTCCCAGCCTCCACCCGCGTGACATGCTTTCCCCAATGGATCCGCTCCGCAGGTACCGAGTCCAACAGCATCTTTCTCAGCACCGGCCTCCCAATCTCTGGACGCCCATGCTCGACATCACGAATACGCACATGCACTTTGCCTGTCGCGTCCGTGAGAATGAGGTTTTCGCCCTCGTACCGTGCATTTTTCTCCCATTGGTCTGCGAGCCCAGCTTCTAGTAGCGCTTGCTGACCTGTCGAGGGGTGCAAGTCCAGACTGCCGCCTTGGGTGCGGGTGGCGGCGGAGTCGTCGCTTTCATAGACGGTGTAGGGCATGGAGTGTTGAGTGAGGATACGGGCGAGGCAGAGGCCGGCGGGTCCAGTGCCAATAATGGCAATTTTTGGGTTCGTAGACATTGATGAAAGGTGAATTTCTGTGCTGGATAATAAGGATCGAAATTTGATCTGGCACTGGATAGTCTGGAGGAGAGGATTTGGATTTGAGATATTGTGATGGCCATTATGGTCTTAAGAATACCTCTTATATATTCTAGAAATTAAAGCACCCTAAACATGTGTAGGGGTATCATTATCTGTGGAGGCTATTGGATGCCAAATCTTCGGCCGATGGCTCGGTGGTTCGGCCGATGAGCTTCTGCAGGGAACGCTTTACAACAGTGCGTGTAAACCGATTGAAACTAGGTCTACTTTTCATCATCAGGCAGGGTGTCGCTATGCAATCGCCCTTGCAGATAGATCGTTGGATCTCGCGCTCGCGAAGTTGCTTCGCGTGGAAGCTGAGCCGACGGCCGTAAGAACCGAACCCCGAAATAACAGCCACCTCATTTCCCCCTGATCAAGCCAATTATATGATGTATCGATCGCGTCGATAGCTGATTTTACTAATGTTGAATCGCATCTCCAGTGAAGACCTTGGTTTCTTATTCACGCTGTCTTTACGTATTCATCGGAAGACTAAGTCTACGAGAGGATACTCAAAGTCGGTCCGTAGAGAACCTTGCGATATACTGCGAATATTGCTCGCTACCAATGCCGTCAAAACCAATAAGGAGCTTATTTCGATAGCTCCACACTGGTGACGTCTGGCGTTGCCATCATGTTGAATGGTTGACATGAATTCTTTCTCTACTTGGAATCCTTTCAACGTCTCTAATCTCGGTCTGAAGACTTCAAAATCAGTTCAGAAACAACTTCTCACTTCAAGTCCTACTTCGGCAAGCTGGAACGTACGATTTGCAATGTGCCGATCAATAAAAACGATTAATACTTGAAACTCTCAAAAATCGGAACGGCCGAAAGCCAATCCAAGGCTGGCAACTCAACGTAGTGGCAATAGCGATCAATGGTCAGATAGAAACTCAAATTTGCCTCCGCGAGGCGTTCGGCCTTCTATTTTACTGCGGCATTCAGCAATGAAACTCACACTAAAGACAGACAGGGTCATTGCGAACAGCATCCACCAACGCTTTGGCATCCCCACGTCAAGACTCGGTGTGGTTCCCTTAACGTACCTCGTTTACTTGGCTGAAACGTCAGCTATCTACTACCGCCCTGCATCTTATTATTGTAGCATGCATCAGTCCGGAAACCCCGTTGATCTGTCCCCTAATGCGAACATCCTGATCTTCAGGAATCTCTTACAACTATGCTAGCGTGATTTTACGAGCTGAAATACCGTGGCAAGGATAGCTGACCCACGGGTTTATCAATCGTTCCGCAAAATCGGAAAGGTAGAGCGCATTGGGCATTGCCTTCATTCAATCTTTAAAGTACGCAATTTTTTTCCAACTTAACGAGGCCACACTTCCCTGAGCACGGCTTTCTCTATCCTAAATGTCTGAAATGATTCTATACTCGCCGATTTCTTTGTCCTTTATCATCCTCTTCATACACAACTCTCAGGCACTATGTTACTTTCCAGACGGCAAGACCGTCGCCAAAGGATACTTTTCGTGTTCTGATTACGGCAATTCGTTCTGTTGCGGTCTAGGATACACATGCCTTGCAAATCTATTATGTGACTTTATACAGGACGAAACCGACGGGCCCCCCATCTTAGCGGACACGTATGTGCGAGGTGCATGCACTGATCCATCCTGGAAAGATCCTCACTGTCCTTCGTTCTGTATCAATGCTTCCAATGGCGACGCACTGTCCGGCCCAGAAGTCCTCAGACAATGTGATGCGGCTGCAGATGTGTATTCTTGTACAAGTTCTGTCAATCAGAGCCTGACGGAAGGTTGTGGGGAAGGCATTATTCCTGGAGGTACAACGATTATCTCCAATTAGCTTTCCCGTCGCTGACATCCTTCAGAAAGTTTTGCCGTCCTCACGGCGATCAGCAACTCGACCTCGTCCTCCTCGATATCTACATCGACTAGCTCTATCTCAGGATCTGCAACGGCTAGCACTGTCTCCTCAGATATGGGATCAAGCGGAACCTCACAGTCAACGTCCGTATCGACATTACTACCTACGGCGCTCCCTAGCACCTCGATAAAGCACCAAGAGATGGCGCTAGGACTTGGACTGGGTGTCCCCTTGGGTATAATCGCGCTTGTAGGCTTTGTGTTGTCGGTGTGGGGATTTAGTCGATTCGGTCGATTCGTTCGTGAATCTCACGAACCTCCTGATGGGATAGCGCGGCTCTCGCCTTCCCGTGGTACAGATAGTTTTGTCACATTAGAACTGCCTGATGCATCAGGACAGGAGCTTTCAAATGCTGGCATCGTTGAGTTACCTGGAGTTTCACTGCAAGAGCTTTCGGGGTTTCGTATTGCGGAATTGCAGCCAGTTTCGCTACAAGAGCTTCCTGCTGAAGTTCCAGAGAGGGTCTATTTTGTCGGTCGATACATCGCACTCAACCCTAATCGGAGATTCTGAACGAGTATATTGGAACAACGTTCTACTACTGATCGGTTCTGTCCATATCATTTAGTTCGGCGGTGATTATGACCTCAGGGTAAACAAGGTAGATCGGTATCAAGACTTTAGTTCAATAACACGAGCTAACGCATAACGTACGAATAGTTTCACAGCATGAACTTCGGAATTGGTTTCGTGCCTCGTGCGAAGAGGTTCTGCCTTCAGTTGCCCCAACCCTCGCCAACAGTGACAACAAGAAGATTCAGGCATTTTCGTTCTATACTGCAATGTACTCGAAATTAAGCTAGATTGACAAAGATATCGTAAAACTTACCTCAAGGTAGTATGATGTTAGAAGCTATGGGACATATCCATCAACGCGAATCAATGGCCAATACATGGACTTCTTTTCCAATGTCACCAGCAACTGCGAAACACATCGAAATAGTCGTGTATGGCTACAAATCCTAAGCCAAGGCCGACCATATCTATTTTTCGCGGAATTACTTCTTGTGGGGCTCGAGCCGAGGGCCGTAACCGTCAATGGTCGATGTAAAGACCAAGACCCGAAACTACAGCCACCCCTAACCAAGCTAACTCAGACATCGGAAGGATTAATGAATTGGATAATAATGAATAGTCCGTAAATAGGATAATAATGAATGGATTATTCAAATTATTCTAATTCAAACGTTGTTTTTTGTTTGACTATTCTAATTAGAATTAGTACGACCCATTATTCATAAATTTGAATTGATTGAATTATATAAAGACCTCTATATATTAATATGAATTTGATATAATCAAGAGTGAAATTAAAAGGAATTTTTGATTTTCATATAAAATTTTGTCTGATCATTTTTCTATTTCAATATCATTCAAATTAAGATTTGAAATATTATTTTGAATTCAATTTTTTAAATATTCAATTCTTTCAATATTTTCAGGATTAAATCTTGTACGATTCCAATTAATTATACGACGAATTTATGAGAAGATTTTTTCTGATATATCATTCATAATTAAAATAGAAAATATTTCAATCGCAAAATGAGAAAAAGATAGATACTTAATTTATTATTGATTTTTATATTATCATTATAAAAATGAAAATTTTTTAAATTTATACGATTTATTTTGATAATATAATTGATATTCATTTTCATTCTTTTTTTATATATAAAATTTATTTTGTATATCTGTAATAATATTATTATATAAAATTATTTGAGATTATTTCATCGGAATTCTTAGACAGATATTTTCGTATAAAAGAGATTTAATAATATTATAAATTATTTGATATTTATTTTAGAAAGATTGAATATTTTATAAAATTGGATATTTCCATTATTCTGGCCAAATTTATTGAATATAATTTATACGATAATATAAATGAAATATTAAAATTGCGATATAATATAATAAATCATCTGAAATTTCGTAATATTTTTGAAATTTGTTCTAATTAAATTTAATTCGTATAATAAAATTTAGATTTATATCTTTTTTTTTATTTTAATTTTATTAATTTTTATTGTATAAATACAAATTTAAATTAATTTATATATATTAAAGAGATTTCAATATATATAAATAAAATATCTATCTGTTCTAATATTTTATTAATATACGGTTGATTATTTTCAAATGTAAGAATTGTTATACGAAATGACGCTAAGAATATATGAATAGTATAAAAATATTTCCATTCATACGTATTAAAAAGATCAGATTTTAAAATTTCAAGATAAAATTTTATATATTAATCAATCTGCGGTTTATAATTGATTATAATTTCAAAAAGATTGAATCAAGAATTCTATTTCGTATAATTATTCAATAAAAATAATTTTTTTATAAAATATTTGAAATTTTTTATACAAATTAATGAATTTCGGTTATGAATAATAATATTATGAAATTTTCCAAAAATTTCTATTATATGAAAATGATTTATTTTTTTTTATTATTGATATTTATTTAATTTAATTCCATTTTATTTTTATTGATCGTATGATTTTATAAAAATAATATTCATAGAATTTTTAAAAAAAAAGTCTTATATAATAAAATTGATGATATGATTTGAATAACGAATTCTTTATTTTTATGGATTTTAAAAAATTTTATATATTTTGAATTCTTTATTCATCGTATGATATAAAATATCGTTCGTATTAAAATTATTTTTAATCATAATTCTAATTTTATATTTTATTTTATATTTTGAAGGATTTGATTAATAATTATTTATTGGTTTTTTTTTGAATGGCCAATTATCATACGAAAGATTAGAAGAATTTTTCGAAATTTGAAATTGTTATTCATATAATACGTATAAATTATGAAAAAAAGAAATTGATTAAATGAGATTCAGATATTAATTGAAAAATAGATATTGATTAAAATAGATTAGAATTTTTTTCGTATAAAATCTTTTTATCGTATGAATTATTTTTTTATATATAAAATAAGAGTTTTAATATTTATTGGAATGTATTCTATTATTACCGGATTCAAAATTGAAAATAAAATGTGAAATTCTGGCCATTTAATTAATTGAAAGAAAAGATTTTATATAATTATTAGATTGATTAATATTTTATGAAAAATCTTTTATTTTCATTGAAATGCCTTCTTATATATCAAATATTTAAATTTATTTATTTTATATATATCTTCCATAATTTTATGATAAAAATCCAAAAATTGAGAAATAGAGATTTGTTTTATATGAGATATATGAAAATTAATACGAATTTTATATTGAATTTTGAAATGATTTTAAAAATTAATTGTGATAATTGTTTTATATAAATAATTCTCAAATACGTAATAAAGAATTATTCTATTATTTTCTTTTTCAGATTCGTTCTTTTATGATTTACGAATGTATTGATGAATAATAGAGATTTATTTTCGACCTTTTTTTCGTATATTCATAATTTCAGAAAAAGGAATGATAAAAGAAATTTCAGAATTAGATGCCATTTTACGAAAATCTTGTATAAGAATAAGATGGAAAAATTTTTTTTAATATAAAAACTAATTCGGGCAATCGGATAAAAATCGGGATAACATTGAATAATTTATCCAATCCAATTCTAATTCATTAGTTATGAATTATTCAAATAATTAATAATACCCGCTTATCATTCCGATGTCTGAGCTAACTACATGCTAAAACAACTTCGCCTGTAAATAATCCTGCTGTAGCTAAGTCGTATTTACAGCGGGGGCTATGCTTTATTGTTTACGCTATCTGCACTTATTCATCTACAGGGCTACGTGTCAAGCACCCACGGCCAATCAACAGAATTCGCTTGAGGGTACGGGGCGCCTGATCGTAAGAATATTGCAGTTCGTTCAGCGAACCTTGGAATTCGATCCTTATTGTCAAAAGCAAACATAGACCTATTTCAGCAGGCCTGAGAGAGAAATTTGCACAGTTGCAGCTGTATCGAAGAGTTGAATCATGTCCATTCTGTATCTTGGCACTTGTTTTTCGGTCAAATTTAAAAAGCCCCAAAATAAAACTTCAGGGAGTCGAAGTATAACTTTCTCGCATTATTTTGGTTCAACCCGAAAGTCACTTCTTGAAGGACCTGGAAACTCGGAACGACCCAAAGGCGACCCCAAGTCCAGCAACTCAATGTAACAATGTATGCCGTCAATACGTACTTAGCCGGCACCATCACCAAAAAGTCACTGTGCAAAAGTTCGTTGCCGATGACCTTTAAGGGTATCATCCGTCAAGTCCAGGTGTTTCGATTATGTGCTATTCTCCTTCCTTTGGTGGTTATGTGCATGTATTAGCATGCTCTCGTGAAGCCCACTTAATCCTCCGATACTCGGAAAAATCTCTAGTCTGTGGATCCCTGGATATACTGGTGTGCGTTCATGAGCTTCAGTACCGGCAAAGCGCGCCTTAGACGCACAATCACAGAGTGTGCTATAAAATCGGAGAAAGGTAACATGTTAAGCATAGCCTTCTTCTTCCTAATTTTTTCCTCATCTATAGAAAAGAACGTATGGACTTGCTGGATCGCCCTATTCGAACGAGTTATTTCGCATCTCTGTTACCAACTTCGCCTAGTCTTCCAAATACGCATATGATGGCTTATTTCTACCGCTTTGCTCATTCTGGACTTTTTTTTTTTTTTTTTTTTTTTTTTAATTCAGCTAGCCCATTCTTTTGAGTTAGCGAGGACATCGAGGAGTCGCGAAACACAAAGTTTTGTGGGAAGCGAGACAGAGATACATGACATCAAAATTTACCACTATATCCATGAAAAGCGAAGGCTCTTTAAATTCTTTTCACCGTAAATCTTTGTTCGTCCGACTGCCGGATCGCGAGCGAGATAATTTGGAAGAGTTCTGAAGCGAAAGGCTCCTCAGGTCCGAGGGAGTTGACTCATGCCATAATTTCGCAATCCAGCATCCAATCAAGATCTCTTGCATCGTACGATCGGGTCCATGCTCGAAGGTGATGACCGGGAGAAGTCCAACAGTGTCTGTACGCGCGAGCAGCGTGCCGTCCTCTGTACTCCAGCGACAAACAACATCCTTGCTTTTGGACCAGTCTGGTGTGGTTCTGAACAAATATTCAGACTTATCATCAACAATTTTAAAAGCTTTCCACCCCCCAGTCCAGTCTCTGGTCATGGTAATAACGAATTGTTGCAAGCATTGTGGACCTGAGATCAGGCGAAGGTAATGATGGTTGGAAGCGCTGCGCTCAATCATGATGAGCTCATCATTCTGAGGCAATGCACTGGCACTCAAGGGATATTCCACCATATCTGCTCGGCGTCCTGATCTCCTGAGACGGAGGGTATCTCCTGGGGTAGAGAGTAGCATCGAAATCTGAAAAATATAATCATTAGGTCCCACAGCGGTTGATGGATATAGGTACTGTCCGATATCAAGGCCCTGCTGGATAGGCTTGTCAAACGTTAAGGACAGCTTCGGGACCTCCATATCGTTTTCATCTGCGCGTATTAGAGGAGTACTCCATTCATATGCAGTAGGGTCCATAGTCGCATCCACAGCGATACTTTCCAACTCTCGACTCTCTTTACCACCAACACGTCGCAAAAGACGGACTGCTTCTAATTGTTGAGCTTTGATTGCTAAATCCATCGGCGTAGCATCTTGATCTGACACCGGAGACGGATCAGCGCCGGCATCCAACAGGTATTTAACACATTCAATGTGTCCAAAATAACAAGCCCAGTGCAACGGCGTCCAACGAAACTGCGTCCTGATAGAAGGATTGGTACCAGAGCTGACCATAAGCTTAATCACGTCCAACTCGCCATTTTCTCCAGCTGTGTAAATTTCGCTTACACCCTGATGTCCTCGGGTATTTGGGTCAGCACCGGCGTCGATGAGAATGTCCAATATGTCTTTACGGCCTCCCCTCAAGTTCGCACTCCATGGAGTACGTCCCTCATCATTCCTAGCATCCACTTCACACCCACGTTCGATTAAGTGTTTGATGATGCTGGCGTTTTGTCTCTTTGTAGCTCGATGCAAAGCCGTCTGGCCGCTACTATCGCGTGCGTCGATGTCGACACCGGAGGCG
Source organism: Astrothelium macrocarpum (assembly GCA_021030915.1). Lineage (NCBI taxonomy): Eukaryota > Fungi > Ascomycota > Dothideomycetes > Trypetheliales > Trypetheliaceae > Astrothelium > Astrothelium macrocarpum. Next base: position 22,800 of record JAGEMR010000223.1, read on the forward strand.
ATAAATCGCTCAACCAATATCTGTGACTCTCTTTCAACGGATATGAATAACGCCATTTGTAGAGTTGTCTCAATTGTACTTCTCAAATCAGTCTTCTGCAAAAGCATTTCTACTTCTTTCAATGACTCCCTATACGTTGCAGTGAGCAGCAACGCTCTGGGTTCCATGTCTGCCACGTTGTGATCTTTAGTGTCGTTGCGTACCCTCAATGTAACAATATCAGCAACGGAAATCCAGTCGCTATCTACCATTCGCAGAAGGACGCTTTGTCCATGATGTGTATTCAAATCGACGCTTGCTCCACTGTTCACGAGCAATTCTACCGCTTTCTCAAACCCTCGTTCCATCGCTACGCTCAACGCTGTCTTTCCGCTTTCGTCCACCGCGTCGATGTCGGGAACTTCTTTCAAGAGCAAGGCCGCGACTTTAGCTAAGCCCATTGATGCCGCAAGATGCAAGGCTGTTACTTCCGCCATATTGCTTACTTCCCACGGAGTAGGATGCGCAAATAGAGGTGAATCGCGGACAGGACTTCCAATGTCGTCCAGCTCCTGCACCTCTGAATCATTGTCGCTATTTGTGGATTCAGAATCAACTGCTGACCCGATATCGGATGCCGCGTCAGGTAACTTGACAGTCACGGTTCCACCAGAAAGCGTCAAGCTATCGAGAAGAGATAGCAATGGCCTTCGTCTCTCAGGATGCGTAAGCAGCTGACAGATCTGCTGTAATACTGTCGATTCAAGAGCGTCCTCGGGGTTGTGGCGTGCATGCTCGCCCATATACTGTGCTGCGTAGACAGCTAATGGATATCGGCGAAGTATCTGACTCAAATTAAGGGCTTTCAGCTGCTTATGACAGAGATAAGTTGCGCACGTCATGGTGATAACCGCATGAAATCCCGGAAATTTATGCTCACGAATAGATTCCAGATGGCGTCGTGCAGTGTGATGTACTACATTTACAACCATGGAGCCTGATTCGATAGTTATCAACCCCGCGCATAATGGTGTGATGTTGTGAGCCTCTACGATTGATTCTTCATCCAGTTCAACACCTCCAGGCTCGATTGCTAATGCGTGCTGTAGTTCATGCACGGAGATCGGTCGAAACACGTAGCTCACCCAAGCCAAGATTTTCAAGGCGAGCCTTCGCTGCTCAGGTAATTGGTCTTCGATACGAGTGATAGCATCATTGTATGTTTGCTCAAGTGATGTTGGTAGTCCCCGAAGTCTCTTCCGCATGTGGTTGACTGAAAGCGATGCTGCATTGGAGATGGACTCAAGGTGTAACTTAGCAAGCAAAAACCTGTTACTGATCAGCTATGAAGTCACTGGAAGAAATCGAGGTTTCGATCGCATACATATCCTCAGCATTACGTACGATCGCCGTCTTGATCGCTTCGCGCAGTTTCGCGCTCTTCCCGACCATTCTATGAAGATTCTTGTGCTTTTCAATAAACGCGTCAACATACAGTTCGATATCTTGCGCATGAGCACGAATCTCGTAACGCGTAAAGTTATGAAGCTCGGCTGCGATTGTGTCAAGGCCCCTTGAAGTAATCATAATCCTTACGTTGGAATGGCAATTTTCAAGGCATTGCGAGAGGTCCCAGCGGAGCTGTTCGTCGCACTCGTCAAGGGCATCGATGATGAAAAAGGTTGCGGCGTGAAATAAAGCTGCGACTGGTAGGAGCATCACAAGAGTCTCTCCATGTGGTGGGATAAGACCTCTCTGATGCTCCTCAAACGCTGCATTGATCGCGTCCGGAAACTTGTCTTGATCTATTAGGAGCTGGCGAAGCAGGCTTCCAACAACGCTTGCCAGGTTCTGTCGAGGATTGTTGTACTTCAGATAAGTAAATGCGAGACCGGTTGATTGGCCTATGTTTGCTGATAGTTTCTGTTGTCGGAGATGATGAACGACCAGAGTAGCAATGACTGTCTTGCCTGCGCCAGGTATCCCAGAGCACCATAGGCGCTTTTGAATGCCTTGGTGCCATTGAAAAAACGCACTCGATTCTAGAAACCATTTGCCTGATCCTTCGGCTGCACGACTGAGGACAGTATTGAAGTCGGCCTCATCCGAGATGGGTGATAGCCACTTGAGAATATCTTTCTTGTATTGCAAGGCAGCAAGGTCCGACTGGCGCCTACTGATCTGTTCGACTACGGTGTACTGGTCATCGACAAGCAGGGCAAGGGCGTATTGTTGCAGACGAGCGATTCGTTCTATGACGCTGTAGACTTCTGGCTTGCTGAAGGACCATTTCGCTGCGAAAGCGGCAGATTTGACTCGCGACTGTTGCTTTGCTTGTCCAGTAATAGGATCGAAGCTTAGAAGTTTTGCAAGATCTTGGAAAGCGGCCTTAAATTGAGGTACAATGCCGGCAGTCTCTTCCGGCCAGCGATCGCTATTCGAGGTAGAATGACGAGCCTGTAGCCTCTCAAGAAGCTTCAAGAGGGATAGCGACTCATTTAGCAGGATTTGTCGTTCTCCGGAAGCTGATTTTACGCTCTTGGTATATTCGACGAGAGCAGATGTCATTCGCAATGCGACATCGGCCCAGGGATCTTAAAAATTATTCTACATTCATAAGTTATGAATAATTCAGCAAATTCATAAATGAATAAATATGAATGAATAATTTATAATTATTCAGTTTCCGTCTGATTTTCCAATTGAAAATTCTTTTTTTTTATAAAATATCTTTTTTTATCATATCAATAATATTGAATTCTGAAATTTTTTTTATAATAATTCCTTCGAATCTGTCTAATGAACGAAATTTTCGAAAAAAGATTTCTAATATTTATCAGTATATACACAAACCGTACGATAACGAATCAAAGATTAAAAAAAAAAGACTATTATATTATTATAAAATTGAAGAATATTATTGGAATTTAAAAATAATAATAAATATTCATATATATTTAAAAGAATATGATATTATGAATAAAATTCGTATTTCAAAAATAAAATAAATTATATATTCATAATTAATTATATTATATATTCAAATGATAGAAAATTCATATAAAATAAATGAATTTGAAATAATGATTCTGAAAAAAATTATAAAAAAAGATATTTTAAAATAGATATTGATCAATTTTATTATTATATGAAATTTTTCTTTTAAAATCGTTAATTGATTAGAATTTTATATATTTTATTTAATTCTGAATTCAGAAAATAGAATAATTCTTTTTATTAATTCTCATATTCTAATTTTATATATCCAAGATTAATATATTATTCAATAGGATTTTATATGAAAAGATCTTTAATTAATATTTATAAATATTCATTTTTTAATTGATATTTGAATTTTATTAAATAATTTTTTCTTTTTTACGATCTACAATCATTATATAAATAATCAATTAAAATTTTAAAAAATTCTTCTAATTTTTCATATAATAATAGATCATTTTAAAAAAATCAATAGGATATTTTTTTTCTGATTTTTTAAGAATATAGAATTATATAAAAAATTGATATTATGATTACGAATAATTCTGAAATAAATAATATTCTCTATTATATGATCAATGAATATTTATATAAAAAAAATTTAAAATGGAATTCAAAAAAATAAAAAATCCGCTGTTAAAGATATATCATTAATTTTATTATTCAAAAATTTTTTTTTAAAAATATAATTAATATATTTTTTTTTGAATTATATAAAAAAGAAAAAAATGAAGATATTGAATTAATTTAATAATAAAAAAAAAAGAAAAAAGAAAATTTCCGTATATTTGGAATTTTTAAAAAATTATATAATATTATTATTCATAATTATAATTCTATAATTCGTATGAAAGAATTCAAATGAATTATTGGAAAAATGATATTATTAAATAATTGTATAAAATGGAATTTATAATATTCTTTTTTTAAAATTGTTCTTAAATATAAAATAGAAATAAATGAATATATTAAGTATTATCTAAAAATTCTATTATATAATATTCTTTTTATATATAATTGGAATCAGATTTATATAATTTATGACTTTTTTCAATTATTTAATCGAATAATTTTAAAAACGTAAAAAAATAATATACGTTTAAATAAAATTCTTATATTAATAAATATTCTTTTAATTTATATTGAAAAAATTCTGATAAATTATATAATTTTTTTTAAATTCTTTTATATAAAATATTAATCAGTTATAGAAAAAATATAAAAAGATAAATAAAGAATATATTTTACGAATCCAAAAATACTGGAAAAAATATTATATATATTATTAATAGTTAAATATTTTATCGTATTATACAATAATATTAATTCTTCATCTCCAATTTCATTCGAAATATATTCAAATAATCTGATAAAAAAATTGGAATAATTTAATATTCAAAAAAATTGAAATATTTTAGAATAAATTTAAAAATATTTATTATATATCTGAATCTTTCTCGTATGATCAATTCCAAAATCAAATCTTATTAAAAAAAAAAAGAAATAAAATTCATATGATAAAATTTTCATAAGAATTGAAAGTCAAATAAAGATAGAAAATGAAGAAAATGAATTTCGTAATTATTATCAGAAAATATCATATAGAATTGGAAAATTGACAATTTTATAATAATAATATCAAAATTAATAGGGTCTACCACGGTGTTTCGGCGCAGCCCATCCCTCGGCGCACGCTGTACATACGATCCGCATACGATCAACATACGAACCTCACACATTTCACATTCATATCTCCCAATCTAAATCTGAATTATCTGAAAAATTATTAGATATATAATTGATTTCTTCTGATTTTTCTTTTTTTATTATAATTTTTATAAATCGATCACGATGATATTTCGTATAAAATTTTATTTTTAATATAAATATAATTTATAATATATTTATAATTATATAAATATTAATATTATTTAATTCGATTTTTTTATTTTTAATATTACGTTTTCGTTTATCAAAAAATTCTGATATATTTATTAATTATTTAATTATAATAATAATTATGATATTTTATTTTTTATATAAAATTATCATATATTCAATATAATATTTTATAAATATATTAATTATATTATTTTTATTCAAAATTTTTATAAATTTTTTATTTAATTTATTAAATTCAATAATTTTTAAAGAAGAATTTTTTAATAATAAAAAATTCAAAATATCTATTTCAGATAATATAGAAATTTTTTTATATAATTCTAATTATATTTATAATAATTCATTTAAAATTCGTTTATAATTTAAAAATATTATATTTATATTTTAAAAATTAATATAAATATTTTTTTTTATCATAATCATATCATATATTTGAATAAATATTTTAATCCATTTTATTTTAAATATATATTATATATTAAATTTATAAAATATAATTATTTTATTTATATAAAATCATTTGAATATAAAAAATATATTTATATT
>JAGEMR010000224.1:0-27682 GCA_021030915.1 Astrothelium macrocarpum
TGATATAAATTATATAATTTGAAGATTTTTTTTTTAAATATAATAAATAAATCAATTTTATTATTAAAAAATTAATAATTTTAATAATTAAAATTTATTTATAATTTCATGATATTTTTTTATAAATTTATTTTTTATTTAAATAAATAATCATTTTAAAATTTATATAAATATTTAATTTTAAATTTTATTTATTTATATTTTATATATTTTTAAAATAAATATTAAATTATTTTTATATATTATTTATTAATAAAAAAAAATATGATAATTTAATTTTAAAAAATATTTTTAATTTTTTTAATATCTAATTTTTATTTGATTATAAAAATAATTTTTAAATTATATTTAATAAAATTGATAATTTATTATTTATCAAATAATTAATTATTTTTATTAAAATAAAATATTTAAAATATTATTTTATGAAATTGAATATAATCAAAAAATAAATTTTAATTATTTTTTTTTAATTATTTATTATATAAATATTTTCTTTTATTATTAAAATAATTGTTATTAATATTTATAATTAAGATATAAATTTTATTGATTTTTAATATATTATTTAAAAATGATTCTAATCAGATTATATACATCAATATATTAATTTATTAAAAAATAAATACTAAAATTAAAATCAGTAATAACAGAAATAATAGATTTCTCATTAGAAATCATTTTGAAGTCATGTGATGGATGGTGAAGCGAATTTGGCTGAATGAGATGGAACAAAATTGAGGTGTGGGTGGTGGGCCGAATCTAGGGCTGGGCCGGCTCCCTGTCAGCCGTCTTAGGACAAAACTGTGCACCAAATTGGACAAGTGTTTGCTTTTTCTATCTGACTAGCGCTTATCATCTAAGGGAGTACCTCACATAGTTCTGTAACTAAGTGTGGCCCGTTAATCCTTCGCTTTCTCTACATAACCTTCATTTGACGGCCTTCATTGTCAAAGAAGACCTCTTCGACTCTCATCCTTGAAAGGACTATGTACACCACTATGCAATCCCCGCACTGCGCGTCACAAGACGTGCCAGTAGCTTCTCATGCTGAGCAGTATATATGAAATCATAAGCTGCTGTGGTCGGCAGACGCGACCGACCCTCGACGAGCTTGAGGTCATATTCAGCTTATGGCTTGACGAGTATGATCTTTGCTTCGAGACTTGCAAGAAATCTCCTCGAACGTCCCCTCTTTTCCAAACCCCATCTCAGCACGTCACCATCGATCGTCTGCAAAGGACGAGCGCGGCGAGTTTCGAAGTCTTGCTTGTAAGCTCGCAACACATTACAGACGTCTGGATGTTCGAAAGTGGCCGGGTCTTTCTGACGCGAGTAACTGGAGACGAAAGTCATTTCTTCTTTCCTGATGTGGGCGATTCATAAGTGTTCTATCTGGTCCACAAGGCTTCTTCAAACTTAATTTTGGCACTATACCCGGCGCCTTTCCACAGTGATGACATGATTGTAAGTCACAGCAAATTGGTAGGGCAACGAAATTGCTACCGTCCTTTGTAACCACAAGCTCCTTTCTTAATGTCTCGCTATTCGAGAGACTACAGTCATGTTGTGTCACTCGATTGTACGCCGCCAGAACCGGCGGCTTTAGCCTAATCATTTCTTTCATGGCTGAGTCCAACTCGTGCAGCCTATCGGAAGCTATGTGATTTGGGTTTCCCTCCATATCTTAGCGCGCGTTGCAGATCTCTTCACAAATCTCTTCAACATACTCGGGGTTGTGGCTAGATCGAAAAGAACATTGAAAACCCGTGTTACCGACAAGAATGATCAAGTATGATGTCCCCTGTATCGCATTGGCTATTTCGAGCATTCTTGGGACCTAGAGCACTGGGAATTCGGAGAAATGATGATGACAAAAAGATCATCCCTATTTGATGATATTTAAGTTGTTTACATAGCGTTTTGGGGTACTTCCAGCATCCTAGTGATCTCGCAATACCCAAGTTGGGCACTCTGGTGGACTGCTGAAGAATTACAAATCACATAGCACGGGCAGCACGCCATATCGGTATGAAAGATAAACGCAGTTTTCAGTTATTTCGTTGGAACTTCTCAAGTTCGGCTGCTAGGTCGCTTGATTCAAGAACAGGACTGGACCCGTGGGTTGAACGAAGGGAGGAGGACGGTTCCTTCTCCTTAAGGTCTCCTCACGGTGTCTTAGGGACAAGGGGCTCCGGTTCTGAAAATGTGACATTGATATTTGCGCCCAATCGTGTCCGTAATAAGCAACCGCTTGGATGAGCAAATTATCTTCGTGCTCCAACCAAGGTCTATTCTCAAGCTGTGGATTGAGGGCGTTCCTCCATCGTTTTAGACATTGATCTCCACTTCTAGTACCAACTACTTCAGATACTCTCACCCAACTATTTCCATACTGTTCTACACCACAAAGCAGTCTTTCGTCCTCTTCAGCCATCCACTGTCCAGTGTTCTTATCCATTCCTTGTGTCCTTAACCATCTCTTTCGGCAAGCTTTACGGTCTCGACCAGGGACGTGTAGAGAGATGAGAACCCAATCTAGGAAGCCTTTCTGGATTTCGCCTACACGAAAGTTAGCAAATTGTTCCGCACATTTTTCATGGTAGGGCATCCAAACATTGCACAACGGCATCATGAAGAAGCGAGGCTTCGAGCTCTGTCCAAGGCCGTCTCTCGAGAGATTCGGACATGTCGTAAAGTTCAAGCTAGTGTTTCCGTAGCCTGCATGCGATTTGGAAAGCTCTTTGACTCGATGTCGCTCGGTAGAGTTATCGGACATTCTGAGTCTCGATGACTGTGCGTATATCTGTATCCAGTACAAACGTCTAATCCTGTACGAGGCGAGTTTGCTAAGTGCCGTTGTGACCAACTTCCTTGCAGACACCTTCTTTGCTTGCCTGCATAGGAGAGAGGCACGGAAACCTCAGACGCATTAGCTGAACCGGGTAGCCTTCAATTCAAGGCAACGGGGCTTGCCCGCTTGAGCAGATTTGCAGAGGACATTTTGCGGTATGGGCTATGGCGAAGCTGCATGAATGCTGTTTCGTGCGTGGATTCGACATGTTGGATGGAAGAGCAGGTACCACCAGTAATGCGCAAGAAGGCAGTGTAGATATGGGCGATCGAGCTCCTGGTGAAGATTACAGTTTGTTTCCAACAGCGTAAATTTCTGTATCATTGGTTTCGTAACGATCGCCTACGCTTATAACGAACGATGGCAGAGCTGAGATCGTCTCAATGAACCCCCACTCGGGCGCGTTATGTACCCCTGCTTGGACCAAGGGACTTCCCCACGCTATTGGGACTGAGCGACACTAGTGGGACTGAGCGACGCTAATGGGACTGAGCGACGCTACTGGGACTCAACAGAGCTTTTTTCATCGATCAGGAATTTTTGTGGAGAAACCGAGTGGCTCCAGTGAAAGTCCCTGGCGGGCTCTCACATCAGAGTGAAGCAGTAACGGAGGCCGTATCTCCTTTTGACTTGCTATGCGTCGTATGCGAGGTGAGTTGGTATGCAGACCACACGTCATTCTCGAATGTGGTGGGACCTGAGCGACGATAGCGGGACTGAGCGAGACTAACTTATCTTGAGCGTGAGTACGCATCGGCGGGAGGCAAGTTATTCCTCGGAGGGTGCTGATAAACACTCCCCAATGAGAACGAGTATCATGCGAGATGTGATTTCTCACTCAGCTTGGTTGCCAACAAAGTCTGCTCCTCGACGTGTACCTTCGAACAATCCGATTGATCCACGCTAATGTCTAATTATTGCAACAATAAAAGCCCATGAACCCTCAGCTTGTAGGCTCGCTCGGATAAAAGTATACCCGCGCTGAGCACCTGTTCTCTCGTGACCGAGCTTTGGAACTTACTCCAGACTACCGTTCTGAGCTATCAGGTAAACGTTCACGACAAATTTGACATGAAGATATGACCTGTGCTGTTACAATATCCAGCCTAGCTATCGCTTGAGTTCCCGGCGGCTATGCGAGTGGATGTGACAGAGGAACACGATTTCCAAATGAGTGATATGATATGAATAACTGCAACTTCAAGGCTTCCTCGTCTGACCTCTTCCGTCTGTGGAGCTAATGAGTTTGGCCCATCCACTCCGTATCAAAGGTCCCTTGATAGGTCTTAGGCTTTGGTCATACATCGAGATCGTAATCAACCTATCTCTTTGCTGGATGGTACTTGCGGTCATCTGAGAGATGCAGCTTTGAGGAGCAGTCCCGGAGCTTGATCTCGTGTACGTGGAGGCGGATGGTTCATCAATACTGATCATTGGCCGCATCGATAGGCGCATAGACTCGTACGACTTGCCCGCTAGAATGCTATTTCTCCAAATTTCTCGTATCCATTATTTCGCAAGCATCCTTCGAAGATATTGTTCATCTTCTTCCAGTCCACTTCACCAGCTAAAATTTCCATCCTCTCTCCAAATAGTCCTTCTACTGCTGGTCGTTGCAAAGTCCTGCCAACAATGATCAAAGATCGTTTCAATTGGGATGCAGAGCTACATATAATTTCTAACACCGAATTCGTCGTCGTGGGCGCACGGAGCGATCTTCTGCTCGTCAACGAACAATTTACATTGAAATCGATGCCTACGCTAAGCACTGACGAGAGTAACTGGAGTAAGGCCTGATGGCCCCACTGTTGCGTGAGCTGTTCGTAATATCAGCGGGATATTCCATTGGTGGTGGATTGCGAAACTTCTAGATATCTTGTAATGTAACTGTTTGGATGAGTAAGACCATGTATTCTACTTTAGACGCGTAGCAATATCTTTTTCCACATAGATCTGACCATATAGGTCTGTTACATTCACAAAAACTTTCAAAGCATTCATCGTCCCTTTTGCCAACCCTTCCTCTTCAAGTCGCTGTAATGCGAGCCTTACTGCTTCAAACTCATATTCAGCCAACCAAAGAAGGTTGCGTTTGTTCTGTTCATCATCACATACTGAACTGATTGCAAGTGTATCGTAACTGTCGCAAAACTCTTCAAAATCAAGAGAGTTGAGATTGCACTCCTCACGATCTCGTGCAAGCGAGCCGCAATCGTTGTACATGCGGCAAGCCGTTGCAAGATGCCAACAAAGATCCTGTCCAAGATACTTCTGTTTCACAGATCGGAAAAATGTCTCTTTTGGAGGGCTGATAAGGCAGCAGAAATATATGAAAGAATATGGACAGCTTGTATGGTTGGCACCAGTCGTATGCACCCAATCAAAAAACGACCGATGTTGGTGTGTATGATTAAGAGCTAATCCGTCAGATGGGCTATCGTTCATGATTTTCCTTTTGAGCTTTCGATGATGCTTGCATGGACTCTGGTTGTTTTCAATTTGCGTGATGTGTGCCTGGAAGAATTTGTTCAGTTCGTTGCAGAGCTGCAATCGAACGGACTCCGGTGCCGATGAGACCTTTTCATGTGACATGATACGCGTTACAAAGGCTGTGAGCACTTCCTTTACTTCATTCAGTTCTATTGCACCATTTTTTATGTTGTCTTTCAACACGCTACCTTCCTGATGGCTCGTGCTCTTGTATACCGGTGTGATAGTGCTCTCTGTGCCTGACAAATCATAAGGTATACAAATCTGTTGCACTAGTGTCCTGACTGAGTCGAGGCTATCCTTCAAATGAACGCCCACTACCGCTTCCATGTACTCGTCAGCCTGATAGTTCAGCATGGAAACAATTATCATCTCCTGCAGCACCAAAGGCGAGATAGAATGACTCAGACTGTTGCATAACGTCCAAGTGAGTGGTATGTACGCCAAATAATTATCTGGCGCCATTCCTTTGCGAGGAAAAATTTTCCTTTTCTCATTGCTCAGCACTTTGAAAAAGGCCTCGCTTTCCAAAATAGAAGTCTTCATAACCAATTCTTGGCTACTTAACCTATTTAACAATGGTAATCTTGAGAAAAACTCTTCAAACTTGGATGTAGTCTTGTCAGTTAGAGTCGTACTGAGCTTAGACCAAGGATATTGGCTCGCAAAGGCACACTTCATAGCAGCCACGCAATATGTCTGAGATAATAGACCCGATGAGTAGGTCACTTTCTCAATCCAAATTGGATGATGTTTTGCCCAGATGTCCGTTGACGAGGCCAAAAACTCGCGCCCGTGGGAAATGGCGTCCAAGCTGATTTTTCTTAATGTTGACGGTAGAGGGATTTGCGAGGCACTAACCAACGTTAAGATGGCATATGCAGTAATCTCACAAGAACTATCACCCCAAGATCCATTTCCATTTTGGGCCCGTAGGGTTGATGATAATGCCTGCATTAAAACTGAAGGCACCTGTACCATGACCAGCTCCTTTTCTAGGCTTTTGAGAATACCGCTATCCCAAAGCTGGAGCAAGTGCATCAGACTTTGACATAGAAGCATAATCGAATACTCCTTAGCGAGGTTCTACAACCGGTCAGCTAATCGCGCTGTAGTGTGACGAGCTCAAACATACCCATTTGTCTTTCACCTTCCCGGTCTTCCATGTATTGCATAAAAACGAACAAGCCATCGAGATGTAGGCGGAATATGTGTCAGGTTGAGGTACACACAAGAGCGCTTTGAGAACATTGCAATTCGCGCTGAAGCTAGGATTCCTCTCAGATGGGTAGGTTCGAAAACAGCCACCGTTTTCGAATGATTTGATCATCGGCAGTGCATCGACATCAGTCTCCCCCAAGAGATATAGAGTTTGAAGCGTCTTTGCAGTGTCGTCAGCGTCGGCAGCGACTCCATTTGCTATGAAAGGTTAATCAGTCGTGCCAGTTTAAACCATCATCATGAAACGCACCGAAGCCGACTGTACCATTCATTTCTTTGAGCGCGTCTTTGAGATGGCCATCAAGCACCGCGACTGACTCTACACCCAGCTCGTCTGTAGAATAGCCAGCTTCAATCAACGTCGACAGTGTCTACTGTCGTCAGTACTTGGTGTGTCGTTATCGATATCCTCACATACGTACCCACGCAATGTCAAAAATATTTGTTGGAAAGGCGCTAGGTACACCTCCGTTTCCATATCTCTCGCTTGCCTTTATCGTTTGACGTAAATAGTCTTCGGCTTCAATTCTCCACGCCGTAGAATGAATAAGAAAAGCAGCAGTGGCCGCAGGAGAGTTCATCATGCTACCATTGATCAGGTTGTGGCCTACACGGTCAAAATCGATCCAACCCACAAAAGCCTCTAAAGAGTGAAGCAAAGTGGTCTGAGTGGAAGAATAAAGCACTTCAGGATTGAGCTTTATTAGTTTATTTTTTTGTTTAGCAACCAGCTTTTCAAGTTCAGGAATCGAGAAAGTGATATCAAACTCTTCAAGTAGTGATAGAAGGGTTGGCACTAAGAGCTCAAAGCCGACCTGGTCTGTTTCCGCGACATCCCACTCTCGGAGATCTTTATTGAGCACGCCAATCGCATTCTGAATGCGACTTGCAAGATCCAATGGCATATCATCACGCATTTCTGGATATCGAGGTTGCTGGTGATTAAGCAAAGATAAAAGGGCTGAAGCGTTGTTCAGGATTTTATCGACCTTTGTTGTGCCATCCAGCCAGCCACCATGTGACGACTGGTGATCTAGTAGAAATTGAAATGATTCCGGGAAAAGCCATTGTCTCTTCCCATCAATGTCTTTCGAGATCATCGAAACCCAGGCAGTGTCATAAATACTATTTGACATGAAGCCGGCAGATGGACTGTCTATACATCTTGATGTCAGAACTTTGACGAGGCGAGCTGCATCCTGCTGTGTTGTTTGGCTACAGCTAGAGAATAGATCCATCATCGAGCTTCAATTTACAAAGATGACGATAACAGAAACAGAGTCTTGAAAAGATTAACAGTACTTGTGTTGGAGACCATGGGACTTACATGAAGGCCACGCAAAATGCAGAGCTTACCAGGATTTTCAAAAGTCATTTCAGCTAGAACAGTTGGTAATTAGAGCAAGCGCAGTCACGATTGGTTAGTTCTATAAAGCAATTAGCATACGGTTCACCCCTGCCATGGGATGGCCCGATCCATGCATCTCTTACTGCGTTGGCTAGCAATGCACCTCGAGGCTCAACCGGTTAATCCCACACAACGGAAAACCGACCTCAATTAGGAGCGGACCGGAGATCGTAGGTGCAGCTTGCGTTATCAAAACAGGACCATGTTATTAGCTTCCATGCGTGTACGCCAGTAAGGTGCTTGGGCCCGGCAGAGAGCTGATGTTTTGAAGATAGGCGCACAGCATCGCATCTCTCAGCTCAGCAAGGGCCGGCAACAAACCGAAAAGTGGGGAAGGGCCGTTCCGACGACACGGTACTTGTATTAGGCATGCAGGCTTCTCTTGAAGTCGAGATTTTGAACTGGGATTGAATGGTAGATGATGCAAGAAGTGTTCAGCTGCGCGGCAAGACTTCCAGATCATCGCCGATCGCCTACGTACCAAGGACTTAAATTATACCTACACACATAAGTTTCTACCGTTTTTACGATACTTATAATTTGTTATAATCAAGGAAGATTCGATTTGCCAATAAACCTTGTGTCGGTTTGTTACGGTAGCCCACATTTACCGATTAGACGAACGGGCCCTGCAGGCGTTGTGGGGCTGATTATCCCGCATACTATCTAGCAACTTACCATTGTCCCAATAAGACCGGCTTATTCGCAGTTAAGGCGGAAAGGGCTGGCATAATTCATGGATCTGCTGAGCAGTAACGTACTTTCAGGGTAGATATATTGTGCGCTCCTTGAAGGACCATTTGAGCATGCTATTGTCCCGAGCGTCATAGCTAGATTGGTAGACATTTTAAATACCACTGCCGTCAAGATCTATCTCACGGATAGCATGAGCTCCATAGTTTTGGCGAATGTCTAGAACTTTTCCAGAAGACACCCCTCTGGAAGACTTGGGCACTCACCCAAGGGCACTTATCTTTAAAGCGTTAGTAGCAGCCTTGAACATGTCAGAACATGTTGTGATCGATGCTTTACGCCGCTGTGAGTTCGCCTTTTGGTTCGATACCTCAAGTCTACCATGCATGCAGCCGGTTGTAGACCGACAGAGACATAAATCACGTCATGCAAGACGGCAGCATGGTGCGGTAACATGTGTGAGCCATCGATGGCGAAAAATGAGTGAAAAAAACAAAGTATACGATTTGACATTCACACTTTATCCCCTGTGCGACTCTTCATGCTTTTGCAAGAGCTGCATAAGTTGTCTCCTCGAGATGGACAAGGTCATGGGCTCTGCAGCCTACCTGGCATATTGTCTTTTGACAACCCTATCCATCATTAGTTCCGTCGCGGATGATCTATTCCCCACTCACATGGTTTGGGCAAGAACCTTGTCGAGACGCTATTGGTAGCATGTACGCTATCGTGCTGGATCAGGTGGCTAAGGATTTCATACCCGAGAGCTTCAAACCCCTTATAGGAGTCAGTTCAAGAATTTTCAGCCAATACGTGCTCTGGATGCTGGCTTCGATCAACTAAAACTCTTTTTGTTTGAGCATTTTACAAGATTACAAGACTTGACCAGTGATTCAGTCCGGGCTCCCAGTGGCGTCGCGAGGGGTGCCGTAGCCATCAGACGCACTGGGAATCCTGCGTGTCAGCGAAGTCTGATCAAAGTAAGCCTGCATCGGAAAAAGAAAATCTTCCGAATGCTAACCAAGATTTTCAACGTCCGGATGGTAGTGCCCAAAATTGGGCATAAATTATAAGCGATAATTGTGCGGCACAAGGCTGAGTTTGACTTCAGAGGAGTTGTGGCGCACAACCCCTCGATCTTCCAAGAGGCACTAGTTAAATGTATTCGTCGTCCTCACACATCCAAGATGAGCAAAGGAACCATCACACCAATCAAGAGCACGTTAGGTCTTAATGTGCTTTCTTTGTTGTCTAATCCCCCTTTGCAAGTTCAAACGCTACGAGCTGCTATTGCAGAGCGGAATGATGAACGCAGATCTAATAATCGGTATAAGCGGACTCACAATGACCGGCTGCCAACGACGACTTGAAATGTTGTATCCAGATTCGCTCCGCTCTTCATCTCCTCTTGCACTGCCATTTGATATTTTCTGATCTCCTCTGCTTTCTCCATCCCTATCATCGTTTCGTTCACCAAGTCCTCCATACCAGCAAGGTTACTCTGGCCCCACATCGCTCGATATTGAGGTTGAACAGGATGATTATCCACTGCTAAAAGTTCGAGACCGTTGTCTTGAAACAGCTTCGGGAGATCCTCGACCCACTCATAAGTGCTGTGTTCCCATGGCTTTTTCCACGTTTTAACAAGCTGGTCTAGGGCAGGCGTTGCCATAGCAGGATCGGGTTTATATACACCGACTGAGAGTGCAAGTGGTTCAATCCACTCAAGATATCCACCCGGTTCTGTTCAATTATTAGCGTCGAACAAGTTATTCAGTAAGTCCACATACTTAGTAAAGTAATAGCGTTTTTGAGTAACGCAGGAGCGTCGGGGTTGTTCACGAGGCAGAGCCAAAACCTCATATATACAACGTCATATTGACCCAACAACTCTTGAGCAAATGGTTGGAAACAATCGTGGACACTCAGCCGAACGTTTGGTACACCATATAGGGGCGAGAACTGCTCGCTCGAAATGTCAAACCCGTCAACGGAGACGTTGCCGTATTTCACTGCTGTTTCCAGAGCCCACGCGCTTTATCCCGTTAGACATCTGATATGAGCAGAGAACAAACTACTTCGACATACCCTGTGCCAGTGCCCAAATCCGCTATACGTAAATTGCCCTGATCAGTAGGCACCTTAGGGCTGATCAAATGCCCAGTGACCTCTTTCATAATTAAGTGATTAAAATTCAGCCTGGCTTAAGAGGTCAGGATAAACCGTCAATACGCTGATCTGATAGCTAATACCTGATTGAGGATCTGAAAGTCCTTTTGAGTGGGTAATCTGTCCTGCTTTCGTTGTCGGTCGCCATTGCAAAGGTTCATTAAAGTGATGACAGGCTTGGATGCTACGAGTTGATGGTCAAGAATGTGAACCACAGGGCGAACGCAAGCCTTGCTACTTTTGCAGCCTTCGGTTAGCGAAGCTTGACGGCCCGCGAAATGCGAGACGTGACTTAGCGTGTGTAACTCGTTCCGGGGGGGTAAACATGGAGAGAAGGAATGCGTTCGCGTTACGGAAGAGACTAACTTAACTAGGAATCAGAGATGCATGTGCCCTTTTTCTTTTCTCTCTAATTGCGTGTACTGAAAGCGTGATGCTGCATTCGTAAGAGCATTCGTCAGACAGTACAGCCCTAACACAGCAGCCCTACAGCGCCGATTCATGACCGATGGCTAGCGTAACAGAGAGTCAGATCATACTTGAACAGGTAATTTGCAGTGAAAATTTACACTGCCAACAAAGTTGTACGATAACGCGGCTAATGGCTGGCTAATGTATCTAGCGTAGATCAACGAGTATGGTTTCAAAGGCCCCACTTGGTGTCAGTCTAGGCAGCGGACACGTCTGGGCGCTGTAGTTGGAAAAAAACAACATGATATTGGGGTATGCACTCGCATAGCTATCGGACGCAGGCTTCGGTAGTGAAGAAATCAAATAAGACATAATCACAAAGCCCAATAAAGGTAGCAAATAAACTTGAAAGTCATTAAGACTGCATGCAGGACACAGGAAGGACGACAAGAGTTGATTTGTCACCCCCACACAAGCACGGAAAGCGCGGCAAAGTCCGTGACGAGACGTGCACTTGGTCATAGCTCTCAGCTGATGATGGCATAGCCGCTGGTCGGCTACGTTCCCTACCACACCAAATCTTCACCCAGCTTGTCGCCTTCTTTGATCGAGACTTGACTGTATCGACATGAGGCTGATAATTTCAGCGTCCTGGTCTTTGGTAAACGGTACGGACGAGAACTTGATCTCAGAACTCGATGCCTGTACTTATCTCCCGACGTCGTATCTGCAACTCTGTATTTGGGTGTAGGAACACAAACTCGTGCAGCACGACGTTTTTTGGACGTCTGTCGTCTACAAATCTAAAATCGTACTCGTCAAGCAGCTTGACCAGAATTGCCTTGGCATTCTGAGTGGCAATCAATCTCCCAGGACAGGCCCAGCGACCAGCCCCCCATCGATAGTCATCAGCAAGGACATTGTTGAATGGTCTGGCGCGATGGTCGTCGATATCTTGCTTAAATGCTCGGAGCGCATCGTATTCTGTTGGCTTTGGGAACAATTCATGATCCATTGCTCTGGCATGTCCGGATATACAAATAAATTGCCCTTTCTTGAGCCTGAGACCATTGGAAAGGACGACATCACCAAGAATCTTGCGACTGTACGTGGTCATAGCACCTGGCGCAAGTCTCAATGTCTCCTTCATGGCCGAATCTAGTTTTTCTAGACCTTCAAAAGTCTTGTGATTCCAGTTACCGCCTACTTCTTCATGCTTTAAACGAATCTCTTCACGAATCTCATCCAGGAAATGCTGATTTTCTGTTAAGTCGATGATAACACCGAGTATCAAAGCTGCGAGACTATACGTAGCTCCGGCGGCGATAGACCCAACAAGTCCTGTGAGAAGCTCACGATCGACAAACCGCTCACCACCAGCGTCTTGAATCATGCAAGCGACCAGACTCGGGAAATTTGCTGCTCCTGTATCCTTCTCTATCGTTCGACGTTCTACCTCAGCATGGACAAAGCGTTTCATCTCGCTCCATGTCTGGCGTAAACGCCATTTCGCTGGAAGAAGCCAGACCGACACGGGTTGTAGCGTCCATGGCACCAGTCGCATCGGAAACATGACAGCAAACACTGTTGAGCCAGTCAAAATATGTCGGCATGATGTGAAGATTGCGCTTACCATTTTTGGTATGCTCCATGAATGTTTGATTGAGGGTAAAGTCATCGCAGGCAGGGGCTCCAAAGGTAGCCAGGGTAATGCCTCTAGTTGTACAAAAGGCGATCATGTCAAGCGGCTTAATGATCGTCCAATCTTCGGTCCGTTGAGGAAACAGCTCCTCCAATGCCTGGGTAACTCGAGTACTCACTGGCTTGAAAAGATGCGGAAGAGTCGGACTGATGCGATTTAGTAATATTTTGACGTGAACGTCGGTTTTAACTACGGCATTCATCCCATTCATATGGCCTAACATGGAGGATGCGTGGCATTGTCTGGAGTTGACCAGATTCTGCTGTTTCTTGTTTACCTCAGTGATTAAATGCGGTGGAAGCACCGTCAGATCGATGTCACCACGAGCAAGACGGAAAGGTTTGCCTTGGAACTGGTACATGAGAACTCGTGTGAACAGTCAGACATCAAGGTATCCTAGTCATCTACTTACTTTTGTACCAGCTTGTTCTAATATCTCTTTTGATCGAAATGCCCAACGTAATCTCGCAAACGCTCTAGGCTCTAAGGCGAACTTTCGGTTGACGATCGGAAGGCCATCGTGGTATGAGAGAATGTGAGAGAGACCAAAAAGGATAAGGTATACGGAGAAAGACACAATCGCGAGACCAATTAGAACCACATCATCTCGCAAAAAGCCTTCCTCCAGGCTTCCTTTCAACCCGGGAAAACTCATGCCTAGTGAGTATTTCTGTCTTGAGTTAGCAACAATAGGCTCGATCGATGCAGTCTTCCGGCTATAATTTGGATTCCATGGTCACATTGTATATGGGATGAGCGTTACATATATATATGGATAACGCTTAAAATGTAAAAAAACAGAGACCAATGAAACCAATCGAGAATCGTGATATGTTACAGAACGTGTAATATTACCGCTCGTCATGCTGCCATAAGCCCAAAAAAGCCGTAGGCTTAATTCGGCTGGTCACGTAAGAGGCACGGAAAGTTTGCCAACCTTTGGATGAATTGACAGAAGCTCCGTTCCATCTGATCTATGCGAGACTGCATGCAGCCACTGCGGATCATTACCGAATGCACATTTTCATGCGTCACCCCACTGAGGCAACGAGCTGAGATTTCACATCCCTACAGTTCGATGGCGGATGGCCGCCTATGTGCTTGGGTCGCTAGAAGCTCCTGACTTCATATGATAAAAGCAACTCAAAGCCATGCTCCTCTCTAGTGCAGCGATCCTCGTTCTTCGCCGACCAATCAGGTACTATTTGGCGGCACAACTTTGCCTCGTCATTCCCAAGGTCCGTCTTGCAACTTATCCTATCCCTCGGCATTGACTTAACTTATGTGCTCGAACGCCTTCCCATCTTTGGCTACCTGATATCCTAAAGTCTGCTCTCGCACGACATAAGGCCTCATGGCTTCAACAGCGCAAAGCACTACGCCTTCAGATCTACCCTCTTTGATTACGACTGCTTTAGTCGTAGTCTCTGTCATCTTCCCAACCCTATCTGCTGTCTCAATCCTTTTTCGATATAGAGCCCGAAGACGAGGGCGTCAGCCATTCAAAGCTGACGATTGGTGGATTTGTATAACATGGGTGACGTATCACTCTCTTGAATATTTAAATTTATTATTAACACGTTGCAAGATCCTCACCTTTGCTTTCAGTATTATTATTTGGGTTTATGCTCCAAGAATCGGAATTGATAAATTGAAAGTCGATCTACTGAAAGCGACTAAATTGGAAATAGTGGTACGAAGATTACTAAAATTTAGTATTTAGAGTTTTCTGATTAATCAAAGGATTTTAGTGTCTGTGGATGTCAACTGCCTTTGTACAGTGGCCTCTTGCTGCTGTGAAAATTTCGATTCTGTTTTTCTACATGCGAATCTTCCACACACGGAAGTTCAGAATCGTAGCGTGGTCACTTGTTGCTTTGGTGATCATATGGGCTTTCATCTTCTGCTTTGTGAGTTCTCTTTCTGCATTCAGAAAATTGCCGGTTGCTGAAAGATGCTCAGGTAGAAGTCTTCCAATGTGACCCATACAACGCTTGCTGGGAACCCGAACCACCAATTCAGAATCGGCTGAATCCTACAACATTTGGATTAGCACAAGTGGGAACCAGCATTGCTCTAGACATCCTCATCCTTTGTACACCAATACCAATCATTTTGGGGCTGAAAATGACTACAACCCGAAAGTTTGCAGTTGCATCAATTTTCTGGCTTGGGGGCTTGTAAGTATTCAATTTAAAATTTGAGGCGATTGAGGCTGATGTCATTCAAGCTGCTGTGTGGCAGCAATTGTTCGTCTTGTTTTTGTGGAAATCTCAACCATAAAAGTCCAACATTCTGATTATGCTATCCGTAATGCCTCCCAGTATCTAAGTTGAGAGCTATACTGATCGACAATAGCCGTTCAATCGAAGACGTTGATTTTCGTATTAATCGAGCCCAATTGTTCAATTATTGCAGCCTGTCTGCCTTGCTACGGACCACTATTCGCAGGCGGACGAGCTCCAGAGTCGATCATACGTAGTGTGAGGTCAATACTATCACTTGGGAGTCAGGGATCATCGCGCAGCCATAACCAGGCGAAGAACACAGGAAAGGTGGCTCCCGGAGACAATGCGTCGACAGGCTCTCAGGTTGAGCTTCAACCGATAGACGCTTGGAACAAAACGCGTTCGGATGATAACAATAGTGTCAATGTGAATCATATTACAGACGAAGATCAAGAAAGCCATAGACAAGGTACAATTAATGTGACCAGGGCAGTGGATGTTAGTAGCAGCTAAACATATGGAAAGCGGGCTTGTTAATTGGGCTTTTGGAAGACCTTTATATGAAAATAAACTCGCTACTAGCTAGTCAAGCAGTGACATTATTTTAGGTGATTTTCTTGACGCGAGGGTTTGCAACGAGAAATCCCATTGTGCCCAAACTTGCTATCGACGACTCAAGGGGCTCTCAATATAGTTGACAAATCGATTATTGCCAAATAATTTGCAGAAAATTTTGTAATGACTTGTGCTTTGCCATTTAACTGAAGATCTTTTGAATGCGTGTGCACTCACCGTGGTGGTTTTATTTTGTTTTTTTTATGTTAGATCTGGGGTTGTTATCAATTCATCTACTGCCAGTTCAACAAAGATTCGGTCAAGTGCGAGCTTTCCAGCAATTTTCACGGGCGGTGAACAGAGTACTCTGAACAATCTCGCTACGGCCGGAAGGCTGTTGTATCTCAAAGCTGATAGAATTTCAGGACCGCAACAGAGCTACGATTGAAAACAGGACAGCGCGATACATTCACGTTTTCGTGGCTTTTGCGATGGCAGAGGAATACAGCAAAGGGCAGAACCATATTTCATCCACAAAGTGCGTTCTTTAGCTTATACAAAGGTTTAAAAACACTAATATTATTCGTGGGAAAGGATAAACTACTTCCATTACGTACTCAAGCAGCTTTACGGCTTTTCTATCCACCCTAAGGTCGAGAGATCTTCACGACCCTTCCGAGTGGCTGACTTAGGCACACAGACTGCGTAGGTTAAGATAAGCCTTTCTTTTCGCATACCGACTGATGACACTATCTTCCAGAGCTTGGCCGATTGACATCGCTGAAGATGCTTCTCTTGATGTAGAAGTTGATGGATTCGATATCTCAGATAGATTCTTTCCACCGTCTGCTTGGATACCTCCTAACGTGAGGTTGCACCTTCACAACGTTTTTGATCCTTTTCCACAGCAGCTCGCTGGCACATATGATATGGTCCACATTCGTCTTTTCTTAAGCCTATCCAAAGTTCAAATCGACGAGCTTATCAAGAGCGCTTTAACCCTGTTAAGTATGTTTCATACTCAAACCCTGAGAAACAACTAACAATTGTAGAGCCTGGTGGCTTCATACAATGGACAGAGCACGACAAGACAACTATAAAGCCCATTACTGTCTCCCATGGGCTTTCTACCTTGGCTACTGAAGCATTTATCACTTTACAGCAGAGTCCTTTTCCGAATTACAATCACCGGTAAGACTCAATTGTTGTTTGCATTATGTATGTCATGTCAAACTTCTAATCTCTCGTGGCTTCTTCCAGGTGGGTACTTGACATCGCCCCCGTAATGGAGTCCGCCGGGGTAAATGTCGTTGCGCAAGATCGCATTCCCGTCAAGCATAGCCTTCTACACCAGATGAATGAGCTACATCTATTATCAATGATGGATGTGCCGGATGGACTGAGCCCGGCTATTGACGAATTTCGTCAAAAACATCTAAAACATCTGATGGAAGAGTACGAAAGTGGAGTCTCGACAGTAGATGGGTTCATTTGTGTCATTGGGAGAAAGCCAGTACCTATATAAGTGGATTTTAGACTGTATATGGCATGAATCTTGTTATTTATAGTATTCCGAGCTCTATTTAAACGCTGGGTTTACCACGATAACATTAGAAGGGCGAGACATAATCGCGCTTACGTTTGACCAGCATCTCTTGCCATGGCCAACAGAATAAGAACTCGTGTGCAAGCAGATTTCCGGGCCGCCCCGAACCAGGTAGAAACCTGAAGTCGTACTCACTGGTCAATTTCACATGAAGCATCTTAATTATGAGGCTCGCAAAATGCCTCCCCGGGCAAGCTGACTTGCCGTATCCAAAATTGAGCACTGTACGCTCAAGAGACGTAAATTCGTGATCGTTTTTCTGGTCTTGAAGACTTCCATAAGCATTCCAAGCTGACTCTTGCCGCTTCTTGAAGCTCCTCAGGCCGTCAAAGGTGTCTGGATTTGGAGTATTTTCCGGGTCATTCTCAATCGCATAGATCGGAAGGCATGCATAAGCGCCTCGAGGAACATGTGTGCCATTTGAGAAAGTGTATGGTTGCTTGAACAATCGTTTCATTCCTAAAATGGTTGGCGGTGACAGTCTTTGAGATTCGCGAAGAATGCTGTCCAACTTATGAAGTTGAGAATATGATCTTGCATTCCAGCCATCTTTGCTGTTCACTTGATTGTCAATTTCAGCTTGGAGTTCTCCGAAGAGTTCTGGGTTAGCTGTTAGATCGTACAAAACGTTCACCATCCTTAGGAGAGTCGTGTGAACCGCTGCCAAAGAAAGAAGCACTTCAACGTGTGCCAGAGCCCGTGGGCTACGGTCCTTACCCTTGGCACTATCCACTAACCAAGCAAGCACGTTGTTGTCTTCTTCATCTGCCCAAGACGCTCTGCGGCCGTCGTCACTCTTTTTCAGAAGTTCACTGATCTTAGGACAAAGGAGCTTATGTGCAGCTTTGACATAGTTTAGCCCTCTCCAATATGAAGGAAGGATGTAACAAAGTAATGCGTGCGTCCAGGCGGGAAACAAGCGCAATACCACTGCGGTAAGAAACACTAGGTAATGCCAGTCGGTCATCGAACGCTCAACTGTAAGAGAGATAGGATTGCTTACTGCTCTCTGTATAATTAACTGAGATATCCAGCCAGCTTGAGTCACGACAAAAGGCCGGGCCAACTAAAGCCCTGGCAGACAATCTCGCCGATATCTTGGCAAATATTCGGTATGGTTGGAAATTTGTCCAATCATCACAAGCAGGGAATAAGTCATTCATGGCAGTTCTAAGCTCATCTTCTAAGCGAGGAGTAAGCCAGTCCAGCCGTGGCGTGAGCTTGCGCTGGACAATTGTATGATGCATTCTGTTCTCCAAGATAAAATCCAAACCCGTGAAGGGACCGAGAAGGTCACGTTCAAGAGCCGCATGCGGACTGGCTACTGCTGTTGACAACGCTGAGAGTTCCTCAATTAGGGACACTGGCAGGACTATGATATTCCCATCGCCTCGGATGATGCGAAAGCTTTTGTTCTTGAACTGATTGTTGTTAGGACAATGGCTGCAGCTATTGGATCCCAATAAATCACCTTCTCGTAGCCGCCCTGAAGGATACTTGCCGCATTACGAGCAAAGGATAGGTTCAACAATGAATGTGGTATCAGAGCGTTGGGACTTCCTACGAGTGGGTGTTCAGAATATCTCTTGGTATCTCTTCTAGTTGCTAGATAGCAAGACCCGCACCAGACTAGCAGTAAGAGAATGATCCAAATAATTGTTGAAGAATCCATCTTGACATCGAATGATAAGGGGATTTGCTTAATTGTCTGTTGCTCTTTGGAAAATGCAAGATATTGCACGAATCTCAAAAGATTCTATGACATAATATTACTGAAGCGGCGCTGAGGGTTCCAATGCTGCTTTAGGTTGGCGGTCCCTCAATCAGACTTGCCTTTTGGCAATCGTTCTTTCCGTTCTTTCCTTTTTCCTAGTAAGGGATAGAAGCGGTTACAGTACCGTAAACTAAAGACAACGTTATTGGCCAAGACATTTTGTTGATCTACTGCTACAGTTACAGTGTCCCGCTTGGTGTTAAGCTAGCTAGGGACCAGGTTCAGGTGGTGCAGGAGGGGTAGGAGGCGTAGAAGGTGTAGAAGGTGTAATTTCATCCGGGAAGCGGTACGGGACGAAAACCGTGCATATTCCGCACTCCACGGCACAGTTGGGCAAGATGTAGCCAGGATATCCCTGTCAGCTGAGAAAAAGCAGGGCTGACAAAAACAACGCTACAACCATTCAATTGACAGACGCAGGCGGGGGCTAACGTCCTTATCATCTGATCCCGAAAAAAAAGAACCAATGTGAGGTGAATCTGCGGTATGCGCACAAACTGACATCAATCTTTTACGGCACATCGCCATAGCGCTACGTGAGATGCAATAGTTGGATCGGTTATTTTAAGGCTAGTGTCTTATCTGCAAGCCTCGCCGCAGTTGGTCTTTGCGGATCACGGCTTCCAACTTGCCGCTCATGCAGTCGACAGAAAACCCGCTTTCAAAAATCGCGGTTTTTAATTTGCCTATTCAGAAAGTCACAATAAAGATTGTTTTCGAAAATGATGCGAAGTTGAAAACTCTTAGTACGGCGATTTCAATAGGGTCACATTGGCTTATGAGAGCGGGTTTTTCTTTTAAGTGGGTGTTCTCTTACGTGGAGTTCATCGGAACGCTTAGCCGACACAGCCAGGATGTGAAGTGTGGTAGGGGATTGATTTCCGGAAATCACAGCCTCTGTTTCCAAAGGGAGAAGTCACAGGCTAGCTGCTTGGCTTGATGAGACAGGCTGGTGCTGCAAAGCAAGATAGAATAGTTGCACGCATAGCAAGCAAACATGGTGGGTCCCAGGTACGGTCATGGGAGCTTATGATGGCAGGTATCGAGGCCATGATGCTTGCAGATCAGCATTTCGCACAAACCAACGCCTGTGCTCTCCCTGAGTTTCCCAGATGAGATATCAGACGTTTTCCATTTCGCCATTCTGCATGGTTCTTGGTAAATCGAACAGACTAAACTCATAGGATGAATGACGAAGACACAGAGGAGAAAGTTTCTCCAGCATTGATTCATAGCGATCCCACGGATCAACCGATTCGTGAGAGCGGCAGTATGAACGAGGGACGAGGTGATGAGCGTGAGCAGAGTTCCAAGAATGACATTGATCCTGAGAACGAAGTGAAGGGTGTGAGGCTATACATCATCCATACCGGTATCTGTCTTTGCACATTCTTGATAGGCTTGGTAGGCAACTACTGAGTTTGTAGAAATACACATAAGATGGCTCACCATGAAGAAGGATTTCAACCTCATTGCGACTGCGGTCCCTGTCATTACCACACAGTTCAGCTCCATCAACGACGTGGGCTGGTATGGTTCTGCATTCTATATCGTACTGTAAGTCTCATCAGCTAGCTCCCAGTATCTAGCAAGACAACTGAATTACTATTAGATGTGCCTGCCAACCTCTTGCTGGGAAAACGTACACCCTCTTTCCACGCAAACTTATATACATGATCTACCTAGGAATATTCGAGGTTGGAAGTCTTATCTGCGCTTTAGCACCAACGTCAAATGCGCTTATTTCTGGGAGAGCCATAGCTGGGTTAGGAGCTTCCGGAGTTTTCGCAGGAGGTTTTGTACTAACCATCACAATGATTCCATTGCACAAGCGTGCTATATATACAGCAACGATGAGCTCAACCTTCGCAATTGCCAGCATCGTAGGGCCAGTTATTGGGGGAGCCTTCACACAACACGTGAGTTGGCGCTGGTGTTTTTATGTAAATCTTCCGATCGGAGGTTTTGCAGCTATTCTTATATTTTTCATGTTCCGTCTTAAACCTGCACCAACAGAAAATGTTCCATTTGGAGAAAAGCTCAAAAGTCTCGATGGCGTTGGATTTGCCTTATTCGCGGGCTCCGTCGTCATGCTCCTTCTCGCGCTTCAGTTTGGCGGTACATTCTATCCCTGGGCCTCTTCCGTTGTGATCGGACTATTTGTTGGATCTGGCGTGACGATGGCCGCCTTTATTCCCTGGCAGCTATATCTACAAGATACCGCGCTAATCCAGCCCAGGATGTTCAAAAACAGAAACGCTGTGCTGATATTTGCTAGCGCCATCTTCGTCAATGGCCCTTTTCAAACCATCGTCTACTGGCTCCCGATATGGTTCCAAGCCGTCTTAGGAGTGTCTCCGGAAGTCAGTGGGATCAGATATCTGCCAACAGTAATATCTGATGCTCTCGCATCCGTGATTGGGGCAGGAATTGTAATGCAGTTGGGAGTCTGGAATCCTTTTCTCCTCTTTGCAGAAGTATTAGTTTCTCTTGGCGCTGGTTTGTTGACCACAATTCATCCAGGTATTTCTGATGGACACTGGATTGGGTATCAAATATTTGGCGGTATTGGCTTTTCTCTTGCGACGAATCTAGTACGCTTCCTGACTTGCCACCGATCTGCACGTCGACATAACTGACCATCGCCTCAAGGCTCATCTTGGCTTGCAGGCCTCTCTTCCCCAAGATCTTGTTCCCATCGGAGCAACTACTTTACTATTCTTCATCACGGCTAGCTGCGCCGTGTTTCTCTCCATTGGTCAAGCCGTGTTCAATGATCGTCTGACGACCGATCTTGACATCGTTGTCCCTATGGATGTAGCGGCTAAAGTTGTATCTGTTGGTGCTACAGGCATTAGATCAGTTGTCGACTCCAAGTACTTAGACTCCGTCCTCGCCGCATACAGTGATGCAATTACGCAAGTCTGGGTAATGATAATGAGTCCCGCACACATTTATGTCTGAAGGCTTGCAGCTAATGTCTGATTAGTATATTCCCGCTGCAGCACCTGTGATATCGTTCATCGTGCTCCTTGGTACAAAGTGGACTTCAGTTAAGAAGCCGAAAGCTGGTCCAAAAGACGCGGAGGATCAAACACAGAATATGGAGAAACTCTAGAACGTCTGATCAGCCTTCATACAGAGGTCGTCTTCCGATATATATATGGGTTGCGACTCGGTAAATGTATCCATAATTAGATGACTGTCTCCAAACACATTGAATTCTCAATGCTTCGCCTTGGCAATCTACGTAAAAGTCCTGGCTCAGGTATCCTAAGATGGCTCAGCACTCGGAGAACGCTTTAGAACTTCGATGTAGAGCCCAGCAACAAAGCGTCTCGAAGCCTATTTCCCACCAGAGACCTACGCTTTCCTCTTTATTCTGAATTGGATTTTCATCTGATTAGGCTAGCTTACTAATTTGGACCCTGACCGTCAGCAAGAATTTTGTGCGCAAGCCAACCGAGCCGAGTCTGGTCATGTTTCGTCGTAGCGCCAACCTTTTTGACCGAGTTGTCCAGACGATACTCGACTACCTCAGTAATCTTTCCCCACACTCTATCAATATTGTACAATCTTCTCTGGCATTTAGCTCTGGCAAACTGCAAGGCTCCTTTGACTCAGAATTTTGGCAATGGCGCAATGGCTGGTCGCGATTCCAAAGAGCTTGGAGCTTCATCTACCATGATGAGAAATGGAATTCTGCGTTGTCCAAGTGTTTGAATTCCGAAGAGGGACATGCCAAGATGATTGGTCTGAGGGACTGGACTCAACATACTCCTGGCCTTTCGTTGATTCCCAAGATGATTTCTAGGTCTTCGACATGTCATCAAGAGTGGCGCGCGTGGCCCTTACCAAATCTTTCGAATCATTCGCTTCGCATCATAGATACAGGTGAAGAAGTTGGGGTATAAAATGGCCTATAATGGGCCAAATTCGTTGTTGACTCTTCATTAATTTCATACGTGGCATAGAAACCGTTCGACCGTTTTCATCGCAAGAATTATCCGTCCGCATCAGTCGGATCTCTCACAAGCGTGGTGGATGCAAAGTTTGCCTTACCTGTAGATTCGCGGCTTCCTTATAAGATTCATCGTTGCTCTGATTAATGCCTTCCGCACTCACAATCCCCATCAAAAGTCACTCACCTCTAGCTTTCATCTTCACCTTCTATATGCAAATGGGTTTGTCTTCTATCACACTTTGTGATTAGTGAATGTGGATACTCCAAAATTCAACATCGAACGTGTCGAGACTTTTTTAATCACCAAACCTTTGTATTCGATCACCGACGGCTCTACCGACAAGAACCGGTTTCCAGTGATCCACCACCGAAGCCCGGAATGGCACCGAAACCAATCATAACAGGTCGTCCAGAAGTCTGGAAATTTTTCACCGATAGCATCGCCTCCGAACCCGATCGTGATCGTATAATCGAAGAAGCCAGACGACGTAGAGTCATAGTAGTCGACCCGGCTGTCTTCATGATGCTTGAGAACGACACCCCCCGCGAATCTCGCGAGTCTACCGAGTCACTGCAGGCTATGTCTGACTCCCTTCTTGGCTCGCTTCCAGCCAACCTCCAAGCCTTCTCCACATCCGACCACATTCCTTCCCCCCCCAAACGATACGGTCCACCTGAAAGCGTCGAGATGCCTCCTTGCAACTCGGACTTCCCCCTATCCGCCTTCAAGCTGATCCCACCCCCGGAGCCAGAACCACGCGCCAGAATCATCGTCCTCCACCCCCAAGGCCCTCTCAAAACCCCCTCTATCAAACGCATCATCACCGGCCCCGCCAAACCCACCACCACCGACCTAACCTCCAATGCCCCGGACCTCGACGACGACAACCGCGCCTCCACCGACCGCACCAACCTCCCACCCACGTTCCCCCGCCCCTCGCCCCTCCACTGCAATCGCTCCGCCCCACCCCCCGACAAAGACGACCCAGTATACCTGATCCCGACGGACCAGCCCGCAGACTTCCCCTTCACGCTGCACGCGTACCCGCTCGCAGACCCCGGGTCCGCAGCGGAGCCGACCGGCGCCGCGGTGTACGCGCGCGTGAGTGGCGAGCTGATTGCGCCCGTGGCGACGATGGTCAAGGCGGGCGGGAAAGAGCGGGCGGTGCGGGCCAGCGCGGAGCCCAATCGGCAGGCCGTGGTTGGGGGCCGGGTGAGCGAGGCGAAGACGAGGGTGGTGAAGGTGGTGGAGAGGTGTCATGTTTGGGAGAGGGTGGCGCCGACGGTGGAGGAGGAGTGAGTGGGATGGCGATGCGTCTGGGGAGTGGATTCGATTGTGGGGATGGGTAATGGGGTGTAATGGAGGAGCGAGGAGGTGTTAGCTGGGTTTAATTGTGGTAATGGAAGGGATGATGCATTATTCTAGGTCGGTCATTGATGCTTGGGCGCTAGAGATATGGGTCTTACTCTCGTGTGAGCAAATGGGTCCCGGTTTAATTAAGTCCTCCGTTAAATAGCAAGGAATAACTAATTATATCCACGCATTCGACGGATGAATTTGTTGCGCTATTCTGACTTCCAGCGCCGGCATTTCTATTATCGTGTTTTGATCATGCGGCATTTCGACAGTTTCGTTGTGCTCGTGCTCCATCTCGTACACGCTGCCCTGATTGTGTTATTTTCTAGCGGTACGTTCGTCACCCACGTTCTCTCGACTCGAATCTCTTTTAAATAACGATGTCCCAGAAATCCGGCCTATCCCTGACTCTGTCGACGATTTTCCTCCACTTCTTCGTAGGCGTAGAACCAGCCAAACTACGGCAGCTCCGAACCAAATACCGACTATGACTCCTGCGATTCTAATTCCAACCGAGGAGCCCCCCGAAACATGATTTGATTCTAGTGGAGATTTTGGCATCGAGTTTGTGGTAGACGTAATAGTGTGAGTCGTCGATGGCGTCGAGGTCACGCTGACGAGCGGACCAGCGTCTGATATAGCAGTCGTCGAATGCGGTGGAATTAATTGTGTAGAACATCAGAAGCTGACTAGTTTGCTAATGAATGTCAAATCAGACTTCGACTAGAATTCTAGGCTTGTATCAATGTCTTTTCGTGTAAAGGCATTCTTGTATACAAGTTCGACATCCTTTGGCAGCACTAACCACAAAGCGCAGGACATTCAGGTCCATCCTTTGGACCAAAGCATCCGCTAATATACCATTACGACCTTCCAGGTGCTATGTGATTAGTATTGCAAAACCGATTGGTGTAGCGTGTTGAATCCTGGGTACAGCATATTGCAACGGGGTTCGTGTCATTCAGTGGACTGCATGGTAACATCCAGGGGAAATAGCTATTTCTCCAAGAAACATATTGTAGCAGGACACTGGGTTCGCCATAAGTAACAGGAACGAAAAGGACCTCTGAAGGAGTGGTTCTCTGGTGGAAAGAAGCTCCAAGACAGCTGGGCTGGGGTATAATGCAGTGTTTTTAGAACGGTTGAGGAGAGTTTCCAGGATTCGTTAGACAACAGTTTTCTCTTGCTCTCAGTCGTAACTCTAGCACCCTTTTCGCCACTTCGTTGTCCAAAGGTTCACGAAGTCTTCCGTGGTAGATCTAGCACAGTAGGACTTCTTACTGTGCCTCTCTTTTAGATCCAGCACACATTCTTGATCTGAAGAAATCTGGCAAGATCGGTCGTTCATCTGAAACTGTAGGTAGTCTCGTTTGCCACCACTGATCCAAGAAAAGATGCGATTCAGTCTTTGGCTTATTTAGCTTACAGGGATATCTCAAGGCTGAATTTGCCGCTGGATGCCAAATTTTGACTCAGCTTCTGGCTGTGCTCGCATACCTACCCATTCCGCCAAGACTGAGCTCTCATATATATTTTCCCACCGGATCGTACTAACTCAGTTCTCTTATCCAAACACAAAACCGTCAACAGACCTCGAACAAACTAAGCGCAAATAAGAATGGCTACTACATTTACCCCGATTAGAGTAGTGAATCGATCCTCCACAACATTCAGGCACTAGACTTGAGATACGAGAATATGACAAGATGATAGAATTAATTGATTACTACGTACACCTGATAGCTATCGTACGTATTGACTCTGGTAAGCCAAAACAAAGCTCTACTTTTTCCTCGACGTACTAATGTAGTCTGAAGTCATACTTCGAATTACACACAAGAAGAGTATGTCCGAAAAACGAACGCGCGCCACTTTCTTACAAAGCGATGGCAGCCACAAGGAGACCAAGAGCTCCTGCAGCAGAAGCACCCATCTGCACACCGTTGGTCGGCGCAGCAAAAGCCGCAGATGACGACGATGATGCACCTCCACTGGCGCCAGCAGCTCCCGTTGGATTGCTTGAGGAACCGGATCCCGATCCTGAAGCAGAGGAACCGGACGAGCCAGATGCAGAGGCGCCGGTTGCAGCGCTTCCACTTGCTCCAGATGTAGCCGCGCTTCCTGTTGTAGTAGCGCCACTGCTGCCGGTAGTAGCGACGGCAGCACCGCCCGTAGACGCGTATCCAGCAGTCCCAGAGGGCAGGAAGAGCGAGCTAATGCAGGCTTGCTGGCACTCGGCGTATTTCTGGGTATCGGAAGGAGAGCCGTTCCCTTGTGGGCATTGGGCGGCGCACTCAGTGGTCTGGTTGATCTGGGCTGCGTTCGGGTATGGGTCGCCGTAGCAGGCAGCTTTGCAGTTAACGTCGGTAGGTGCGCCTGAGGAGAAGGTGAGTGAGCTGCATGAAAAGAAGGGGCCCGGGGAAAAAGGAGCTTACAGTTGTTGGCGCAGGTCTGCTGGGGAGTTTGAGAAACGGTAGCGGAGGGAGCTCCAGTACTAGTGCTGGATGACGCGCTTTGAGGGGCGGCGAGAGCGGAGCCGAGAGCCAGGAGGCTGGAGAGGATGATGGTGGTTGAAAATTTCATCGTGATTTCTTTTTCGGGATGATTAAAACGAAGTAAATGTGGGTATGTGTAGAAAGCGAGCTTCAAACGGATGTGAATGATAAAGAATTGGATATTAGAAGGGTAAAGATTGAGCGAGTGTGGATATAGATAGTTTTTAAAGTTGGTGGTGACGGCGGACGAGTTGGACGACGCGTCAGGAAGGCAAAGGTCACAGTGCGGGAGGCAAGACAGAATCTGGGGATGTTTGCAGGGAGGGGGCCATTTATGGGGGAGATGGTGGGCCAATCGAGCCCCTTAACCGTGCGCAATCCAATAGTGCATGTTTTGATTAAAGCGATTCGGCTACGGCATGACCAAACCACACGCGAAAACTTTACGTGGACGAATTGAGATGGCGTCAAGTGGGAAGAGTTGGTTGGTTAAGCTATGGGTGTGAAGTGCGGAGAAAGCTTGACACGTCCCAAGTTGTCCATGAACACAATGCTTACCCAATTCGTCGGCGAGCTTTCGTTTCATAGCGAGCATTGCGGCATGCGTTTGAAGTGGTACGGAAATCCCCTTCAAAGGTTTTTTCTACGCTAATGCTTAGCGTGTATCTCCTGCCAGCACCAGGCATCTAGGCAAATTAATCGGGACCACACAACCCGCGTTTCCCCATCAACCCCACCAAATTTACTAGTAAACA
>JAGEMR010000225.1:0-27637 GCA_021030915.1 Astrothelium macrocarpum
AGTCCTTTACCGACTCACTTCAGAAGCCACCTTGATCCCAAGTAGACTTGACCCCAAGGATACCTAGGATCATAACATATTTAAAATATAATAAAAAAAATATGAATATAATATTTCAGATATTTATAATATAAATAAATCAGAATTTGATATTAACGAAAAATAATCATTTAAAATATTAATTCATTTTAATATAAAAAAGAAATAAAAAATGATAATAAATAAATAAGAATGGATTATAATAATTGAATATGTTAATGTAATAAATGAAATAATTACATTTTTTTAATTTTTAAAAATACATAATTGAATTCATATTAATTCATTATAAATATATTATCAGAATATTATTTTATAATTAATAAAAATAATTGGACGTCAAATGAATTGATATTTTATTAATTGATTAAAATTTTTGATTTTTTAATATATAAATAATATATAAATTATAAATATCTTTTTATTATAAATAATCACGATAATTATATTCAGATTAACTTCATTATTTATTATATTGATAATAAAATCGATTTTATAATTATATTATCATATTATTCGTATATATTTTAATCATTTAATATAAATATATTTTCTACGTTTAAACAATATCATATAAACGAAATAAATATATTCAATATATTTAATATATAATATATATTTAAAATAAAATAATTCAAAATATTTATTCAGATATATAATATGATTATATCGAAAAAGAATATTTATATTGATTTCCGAAACGCAGATATAATATCTTTGAATCGTAAATGAATTTTAAATAAATTATCTTAAATTCAATCAAAATTATATAAAAAAATTTTTATATCATTTAAAATAGACATTTTGGATCTCTCATTATTAAAAAATTCTTTTTCAGAAATTATTGAATTTAATAAATCAAATAAAAAATTTATAAAAATTTTAAATAAAAATAATACAATTAATTCATTTATAAAATGATATATTGTACGTATAATATATTTTTACGAATTTTAAAATATTACAATTACAATTATAATAAAATAAATAATAAAATAATTAGAATTTTTTAATAAATGAAAATATCATATTAAAAATAAAAGAATTTAATTAAAGGATATTAATATATATATAATTACGAATATATTAAATATCGTATATATTTTAAAGATCAAATCGTATACGAAATATTATCACGAATAATCAATAAAAATTATATCAAAAAAAGAAGAATCGGAAGAAATAAATTATATATTTAATAATTCTTCAGATATATCAATTTTAGATTTAGAAATGTGATTATAAAATATATAAGATTCGTATATTGAACGCATGTTCAGCGCACGTACAGCGTGCGCGAGATGGTGGTGTGCGCGAGATGACCGTGGTAGACCCTATTTTATAAATTTGATATTCAAAATAAATATAAATGAAATTATGAATTTATATTCAATTATTTTTCTGATTTATCAAATATATCTCCGAATATACGAAAATGAGATGGAAATCAAATTATTATATTACGAATTCATCAAACAGCCATTCAATGGTAATTTGATGAGATTGAATAATTGATTAAAAAACTGGATCTGATTAAAAACACGTCTTAATCAATTATTCGAAATTTTATATTTCAAATTTATAAAAAATGAAATTATCATAAATCATGTGATATAAATATCCACCGATATTATATTATTCAATATTCTCAAAAATATTTTAAATTATATATAGAGAATTTTCATATCTAGAATAATGAGATTATTGTTAAAAAAGTCATTTTGGATGAATCATTAATAAAATTATGAAATAAATAATATAATCAAAATCGAAAATGAATCAAATTTAAAATAAATTTATTAATAAATTCAAAAATCAGAGATATAATTATCAATTTTAAAAATAATATATTTTTAAATTGGTCTAGATTTTTATAATCGCCGTCAAATGGATTATCTAATGAAAATGATTCAAAATTGTCATTAATAAAATCTGATTTTAAATCAGATAATAAAATTATATTTGAATATATTCAATAACTAAATAAAAAAATGATAAAATCGAATTGGAAAAAAGAATATGATAAAACACTAACATATATTAATCGTATCTGTTTGAATTTATATCAATTAATTAAAAAAAAATCTGAAAATGAATTAAAAAAATGATTAATAAATTATGATATTATTGAGAATATAATAAATGAAATATAAAATAATATTAAATATTGAATAAAAATGAAATTGAATAATTAGTCAAAAATAATATAATTTCGTGTTAAAAAATTTAAATAATAATAATGGAGATAATGAAAAATATAATGATAAAATAATAAAATTATTAAAAATGAATATAATTGAATATTATTTAATTAAAAAATTTCTTTATCAAATATTATTTTATTAATAAATTTATATGATATTCAATATTACGTTAAATATTAATCTTCCGAAATAAACGAATTCTATAATAATTTAATTTTATACGTCCATTTTATCTCTTTCATTCATTATTATCAATTCCATCATCATTAAATCGAATTCTTTATATTATTCTATCATCATTAATTCTTTTGATTTATACTGATACATGTTGATCTGAAGTGTCTCTAAACAGTTATACGATTTTGATCTATTTTTTTAATACAAAATTCTAAATATTCAAAAAAATCAAATTCTTTTTTATTGATGGAATTATAAAATGAATAATAACGTCAAATAAATTATTTTAATTAAAAAAAATATTTCTCAATAAAATTCAAATCCGACGAATAAAAAAAATATATCAATTTTATTTCGAATTCATTTTTAATTAAATTTTATATAATTGAAATGCAATAAAATGATATACTATTCATAATAATGACCAAATTTGATATTATTATATTTTTCATAAATTGATTATATTTCAATAATAACGAATTATAAAATCAATTAAAAAATATTTCAATATTTATATTACTCTGATGGATTTGATAATTCAATATACCGTCCATCATATACACTGGAAGGATTTGATAATGAATAATCTGTTGAATATTCCAATCGACCACCATTCGCTAATCTCAAAAATCATATCTATATGGCCGAAATCCCACACATTTATCTGAATCTGATTTATCCATATACACAAATTGATAATCTTTATAATAGACTATTTTCGTCATATATATTATTCAGAACACAGATTCTCATTCCATCATTCATTTTCAATTCGATTTTCGTATTCAATCAATTCATTTCAATTCGCGACCAATTCTATTCTCTGAAATAGATATACCGAATTAATCATATATTCAATATATCATCTCATTATAATATAAATCCAATTTTATAAAAAATATATTCAATAATATTTCAAATCTTTTAATATTCAAAAATCATAGTAATTCATATTCATTTGATAAAATTTAAAACGAATCAAATATTCTAATATTTGTTTAAATTATTTTAATTATTTATATAAAATAATATATAAAATTGATTATTTCATTATTTATATATATTTTGAATTTAATTAATATTTTTAAATACATTTTCGCGTTTTTCAAAAAATTTGACGTCATTTCAATAATTCTTCATCAAATTTCAATAAAATGAGAACAAATTTCAATTTCAAATTTGATAAATTAAATATTATATAAAACGCGCTACGCGATTTAATCAATTCTGCGAATTTTGTGTGGCGGGGCTAATAAATTTCGCGCGGCGCTTTCGGACCCGAAGGCGAACCCGCATTCCGCTGTAGCAAGCCAGGTTTTCTTCCCGCGAAGACTCAAGGTGATCCAACCTTTAGTTGCATGCAGCGCTATACAAGGGCTATACAATCTCTAAATTGCTACGATGACACTTCGAAACAAGATTGAAAGTAAAATAAGGAATTTTCTCGTCTTTAGCCCAAAGGCCAGCTGAGATGCGAGGATGTCTCTGGATAGCACGTTGGAGGATCGTGATTAGGAGTGTCCACCACCATGTGCACGGTCCCACACAATGCACACTCAAATTAATTCTCAACACCAAACATTCAGAATTAATTATCTCCATTAATATGAATCAGATTGAAGAAATAATTGCAATGGCAGATGCGTAAAAATGTTCTAATTATATTCAGATAATAAAATTATACGGAATCAATTATTCAATATTATCGCGCCGCCATCAAAATATCATTAAATTCAAAAAAAAAAACGATTCATAAAAATTCTATCAAATTTTCATAATATTATAAAAATATTTTGATTTAATGAATTAATATATTTACAAATTATAGTATTCTTTTTATATCTCAAATAGCGCGAAATTTCGCTATCAATATAATAAAATCAGAAATTGGAAAAAATTGAATAAATCATTTTATATAATATCATTATTCGTAATTAAATTTAATATATTTTATTTCATTTAAATTCGTTTAAAAAAAAATAAATAATTTTAAATTATTTTAATTTTATTTTAAAATAATATAAATTATTAAATTATATTATTTTTATATTAATAATTTAATAAATCAAATTTAAAATAAATTAATATAAAATATCATCATATAATATATATAATATGAATAAAAAAGATTTTATTATAAATTTATTTTCAAAATATTATCGTATATTTAATAAAATAATATATAAATAAAATCTCTTTCAAAAATCTGATATAAATGATTTTCATAAATAAATTATTATTTTTATCATAATATTCATAAATGATAAAAATTTATCTTTTTTATTTATTTATAACATTTAATCCGGATTCATTCAAAAATCATAATTTCAATATATAAATTCTATTATTTATTAATATAATTTTATATCATTTTTATCAGATTAAATAAATGATGAAATTGGATTAATCTGATTAAAAAAAATATTCGATAAAAATATCAAAAATAAAATTAATAACGATTTCAAATAAAAATTATTTATTATAAATGATTATGAATTTTATTTTATTATAAAATTCTTTAATTATTATTATAAATATTGAATTCTTATGATTATTTATTTTTTTCATTCTATTTATCAATTTCAATTATTAGATATCAATTTATTTCAATCATTAATAGAATATTATAATATAAAATTAAATAAATGAATTCAATAAATATAAAATTTTATTAGATTAAATAAAAATGATTTTTTTCTATTATTTTGAATAATATATATAAAAATATTTATATTAAAAAATATCAAAAATAGATAATTTCAAATAGAATTTTAATCATTTAAATTATTAATTATATTTGATCAAATTCGTATTTAGATTATTAAAAAATATTTAAATTCATTTTTAAATTCAAATTCAGAAATTATAATTATCATAAAATATTAAAAATATATATATAAATAATTTAATATTTAATTAAATAAAATATCATAAAAAAAAATTGATAAATTTGAAATATTTATTTTAATTTTAGATAAAAAAAATCATTTTCTAAAAATCGAAATTTTGAATTTCAAAAATATTATGAAATTTTAGAAATAATAAATTAAATATCAAAAATATTTTAATATATCATCTGAATATGATAGAATAATATTTTTTAATTTTAATAAAATCATATTCATTTATATATAATAATAATAGAAAAAGAAGGCTGAATAATTTGAAATATAATAAAAAGAGATTTATAAAATTCAATTATAAATTAATAAATAAATTAAAATTGAATAAAAGGTAGAATGAAAACGTATCTGATAGGAAATTCAATAATAATGAAAGAAAAAACGAATTATTCAATGATAATAAAAAAAAAAGATTATTAAATAATAAATTATAAACAGACAGTTTTATATAAAAATATATCAAATAAAATGGAATTAGAAGATTTAAAAATAATTATTAAATAAAATTTAAAATATGATATATGTAAATATAGAAATTTTAAATAAAACGAAAGGAATTTCTTATTCAGATCGTTCAAAACGATAAATACAATTTTTATAATATTTTCAAAATTAATTTTAATGAATTAAATTAGATATAAAAATAAAAATTATTGATTATATATAATTTTATCTCATTATTTAATGTGATTGTGGAGATAATTAATTCTGAATATTTGATAATAAGAATTAATTTAAGTGTGCATTGTGTGGGACCGTGCACACGGTGGTGGATACTCCTACTGTTCCACGCATAAGCAGGTGGTGCCAACAA
This sequence comes from Astrothelium macrocarpum, assembly GCA_021030915.1. Lineage (NCBI taxonomy): Eukaryota > Fungi > Ascomycota > Dothideomycetes > Trypetheliales > Trypetheliaceae > Astrothelium > Astrothelium macrocarpum. The sequence continues at coordinate 6,138 of JAGEMR010000225.1, forward strand.
TACTGTCCACTACGTAGGAGTTTGCGACAGCCCGTGCACCATTTCAGCCCGTGCACCACCGTCCACACAAAAATTCAATTGTTTCAAAATTCAATAAATCCACTAATATGAACTCAATTGAACTTGCGTTTGAATATTTGAAATTGCAGAAAATATCTGTATTCAGAAAGACTGTCAGAAAATATAATATGAATCATAATACGCTATCATGGCGCTGAAAGGGTCAAACTGGTTCAAAAGACAACGATATCAAAATTCAGAATTTATTAAATCATCAATAAAAAAGAATTCTTATCAATAAAATTAATAGATTTTCTATTTTTGATATTTATATTACACCGATAATGATACGTTAATTTATTTTAAATATTATTAGAATTTGGCCTGATAATAACTGGATATATTATTTCATCTGAAGATATTATAAAGAATTTAAATTTATTTTTTTTAAAAATTTCGATTTAATTCAAAAAAATATAAATAATTGGAAAGAATTTTTAAAATATTTTAAAATTGTAAAAAGGTCTATTTTTTTTTATATTTTATAAAATAATATTGAATAGATTCGAATTAAAATCAATGAATACGATATTATATATGATAATATATATAATATCGATGAAAAGGATTTTTTATAAAATCATATTAAAAAAATTAGACACATCGTATTTATAAAAATGCTGAAATAAGACTATATTCAAAGAACAATTCAAACAGACAATCATATATGAATATTAATTATTATAATAATTTATACGAATATCACGTATTTATCATCTATTATTATTTATCAAAAAATCAGTAATTTTTTTATTTTCTAATTCAAAAATTTTAAATCGAAAAAGCACAAAATTTTTTTTACGAATATATCATTTCATTTTATAAATGAAAATCTTGCGTATGAATGATTAATTAGAATTTTTAACGAAAATATAAAACGAAAAACTGATTACGGCAGATATTGAAGATTATTTTAAATAAACGGTCATAATAATTATTTTAATCTCAAATTCCTATTCTGATGCGCAAATAATAAAATTCTTATCGTTATATTTCTATCTCATATTACGTACCGATTTCAGCCTTTAAACGTTTTTTTATTCAGGCCTCTTATTATACATTATTTTCAGCAATTCGAATACTAAATCTATATAATAAACGGAAATTTCACCATCTCATAAAAGGATTTTTTTAATCTCTTCTGACCTATCTTTCAAACAACCTTCATTTTAAATAATATTATGAATAATTAGAATCGAATAGATCTTATATCATTTTTATCTGCCATTATATTTGACCAATTAAATTTGATCTCATTTAAATTATTAAATAATAATTCAAAAAATTTATTAATTTCTATTAAATTTCAATTATCAGATTAAAGAAAAATGAAATATATATTTTATAAAAAAAATTCTTTAATTAATCAAAAATTCTTTCAAAATTTTGAATATATCGCGATTTAAAATGAAATTTTAGAATATCGAATCATATTTTTTAAAAAAAAAATTAATATTTAAATAAATAAAATATTTCGAAATAAATTTTTATTCGAAAAAATTCGGATTAAAGAAAAATCAAAAATTTTGATCGTATCACCGTCAAAAATATAACGAATTTTTAAATTTCAACGATAAAAACAGACCGAAATAGAGGTAGAAATGATAATTAAATAACAGAATCTAATAAAACGAACATTCAATAAAAAAAGAAAAAAGAAAGAATTTCAGAAAAAGAAGATTGAGAGAAAAAGAAAGCGACAAGAGAGGTTCGAAAGGGAGGCTGAAAAAAAGGCTGAAAAGGAGGCAAAAAAAGCATAAAAGAAGATTTTAAATCAGCTAATTTCTGAATCAAAATCAGCCAATCAGAGGCCAAAGAATAAGACAAACAAATTTCAGAAATTGAAAGTTATTATTGAGGTTAAAATAGTCGTTAATAAAAAGGAATTAGTTCTAACCGTCATAACGAGATCAGGCCGCATAACCAAACCGAAAGTACATTTTAAACGAGGTTATTAATAGCCAATTTTTTTGTATATATTAAAAGTATAATATAATTTGATTTGAAGCAAAAAGTTTTTGTTTTAGAGGAGTAATTGAATTTTGAAGTTGGTGGGCCGATTTGAAGATAGTGGTGCATGGGCTGAAATGGTGCACGGGCTGTCGCAAACTCCTACTCGTATCAGTGGGCTGACCGCAATTGACGGTGCACACTCCTGTCTTGATTTTTAGGAGCCAGCTCCCTTCTTTTAACTAGGCTTTGACGCTATGGTTAGAATGGTACCTGCAGAACAAATGCACCTATCAGCAGACGTTGCAACAAGAAGCTACCTGACGGCGCCATCCCTTCTTTAAGGGCTGCCCTCCAATTAGATACTAGCGGCCGAGACAATTTATTGCGTTAACACTACCTAGTTGGGCTAGCATTCGTCGGTCTCACAAGATGACGTAAAAAGGGCAACTCCTGCATTCTATAATTTTATGCGTTCAGCAGCCTATCAAGTAGCCTCCGACAGCTCAAGGCAAAATGCGTTACCCCCAGGCACGTCGGACATTGACGTCCGCGCTGGCGACTTCGCCTTCGTCCCAGTTCGCACGCCGCATATATTTTCCGATCTTTTTAATGAGAAAGACAAGTTCTTCAATAATTTAACGCCCGTGTCTTGCACTAACTACTTTAAGCTACCGGATTAGATGGAAAATGGCAAGCTGATGACGAAGGAGATCAATTTGCAAGCGATGTCTAGCTATGCTACATCGCGTGTACCAGAAAACAAGCTGTAGGGAAATTAGAACCAATATAACTGGGTTGGAGAAGAAGAATATTGATCCAGTATTAGACAGCAAACAAAAGAAAATTTAGCCACTCCTCTGATCCAATCCCAACTATCTACGCGCAATAAGCGTCAAAATGGGCCGTCGGATTCGAGTAACTCGTAGTGCCATTCGTCCCAACCGCCTTACCATCCTGCTGGAGGCCACCTCCAGGTATGTAGACCCTATGGCCCACGACAGCAGCATGCGTCCCATGACGAGGCACCGGCATATCCGCCAGCTTCTTCCACGCCTGCGTCGAAGCATCGTACACCTCCGACTGAGGGAATACTCCGTCCGCGGTATTCGGATCACCCTCACCGCCGAAGGTGTAGTACTTCGTTCCCACCGCGCCACCAGCCAATCCGCCACGGGCCGTTGGCATATGACCCGGGCTCGTCTTCCAGGTAGCGTTGGGATTGTTCAGGTCGAGCTCGTAGACTGTACCGCGGACGGCCACCTGGCTGAACCAGCGCCCGCCGATCACATACAAGGTGTGTCCAATGACTGAGCCGACCGCGTGCTGACGACCCTCGGGGATATCGGCGGCTGCGGCGGGAAGCCGCTGCCACTCGCCAGAGGTGGTGTTGAATGCTGTGACCATGGTAAGGGAGTCCATGTAGGTGTCTGACAGGATTGTCATCCCGCCTGCCAGATAGATCATCTCGTCGTGCACGCTCGTGACAGCACTACCCCTTTCGGTGCCGTTTGGCATCGAAGCCAGCGGCGTCCATGCTTTGGAGATGGGATCATAGACGTGAGACTCCCCGGACGCGATCCAGTTGACTGAAGCAAGTTGGCTGATTGGTGCATTAGGATCAGGAGGAGCGTCAATCAGTCCACCAAGGAGGTAGATCTTATCCTTAAAGACCGCGACGTTGGGATGATTGACCTTGAACGGAATTGGAGCAACAGTGCGCCATGTATCGGAAGGAATGTCATAGAATTGCATGAGATCCGTCGTGACAAAGGTACTCTCTATGAATTGGATACCGCCGACGACAGCGACGGTCGTGTCGTTGAGGGCCACTGTGCTGTGTTCCTGACGAGGACTGGGAATGGGGGTGAGGTTTATCCAAGTATTGGGTCGGCATACTTTGGGTGCCGCAGAGACATCTTGGAAGAGACCTAGGATGGTGAGGAACGCAATCGTCTGGAGTTGAACCATTGTGAGATGCTGTCTGAAGACGAAGAATGCCGTAGGAAATGCTAATGGGTGAAGTGCAGAGAGCTTGAGAGGACTGACCTTCACCACGAGATCTTTATATGTACATTCCTTATAAATGATCACATTCTCTTATTAGCTGAATGATCTCCGTTCCTGCACGGATGCCTTCTCGTATTACAGCGTTTTTCCAACAGATTAAGTGGACTTTTTCCCTGCTTGGGATAGGGCCATTGATTGATCTCTAGGGTTGCGACTAATTTCCTCAAAATCGAACTTTCGAGTCAGAAAAGCATGTTCGTCCAGCAGCCACGACGGCGCAATAGACGTTCCGCCTCGACCTGGCAGGGGGTACGAAAGTTTGTTCTGCCTGCGCCACGGATGCGTCTCTCACGGTCTCGGGGGTTGTTAGCGTTTTTCTGCTACAGCTGAACTCATCAACACTGAGCGACACTGTGCGGCACATTACTCTTTCGACCAATGAACAGCGGTCCTGAATGTGGATTGTACCTCCGTAGATAGGATCGTATTACAAGGTTCCTGAATAACGGTGTTGAGTTGCGTCCGATTCTCGAAGTCGGGGCCAGTTGCGAAACCGAGCCGATGGTTGGTCCTAGCGTTGATTATGTAAAAAGGGCAACACTAAACTGTCTTGGATATAGCCACCTTAGGTGGTATTTTTATCTTGTTTGGCTGCACTTCCATCTGTTGAGAATTTGTGACTTTCTGCAGTGCTGCAACTGCCGTTGGCTGATGATACCGCGGGTCAAAATTCCACCACAACATGGCTTTACTGAAGAATCATTGGTCGATTCGTATCTCCAACACCGTGACTAAATGAAAGGGTCATTGACAAGGACACGAAGGGTTCTCGAGAGATCGTGGTGCATCCATGCAATTGACAGGCACAGGCACCGCAAAACTACGTCTACGTTATGAGAAAAGACTTTCTCTGCAAGCGGACAAGGCTAAGAGTCCGTCCCTGCCCTTCCTTCGCGGACGGAACTTCAGGAGAAGTCGTATCCAGCAGACAAGTCAACCCATTTCCATCTCCACATTCATACCTGATAATAATCCAGCTAAGAACCGAAAGATGGACCTGCAATGTAGGGTACCCTAAGTGAGCTCTTGTACAACTTCTCAAAAAAAAAGCGTTCAATCTTTGTGGATTCAGAACAAAACAGCGCGATAAAACCACTAAACTTAGACTAATAAATTGGGTACATTTAATTTGACCAGAGACCTATCGTGGTGGTAACGAGCGCGATCATAGTGGCAACCATCATTAGCTTGTGATCCTGAACAGCTATCGCTATTGCACCCGAGTTGCTGGGAGTCTGTGAACCGCTACCATTCGATCCACTTGCGCCGCTGCCTCCAGTGCTCCCCCCGCTACTCCCGCTACTCCCGCTACTCCCGCTACTCCCACTACTCCCGCTGCTCCCACTGCTACCACTTCCACCATTGCTTCCGCCTCCGCTCCCGTTGCCAGAACCACAGGAGCCCCCTTCCAAAAGATTTTCGTAATCTGTGCAGCTCTGTTGGAAGTCGCTATTCCAGCAGGTCACCGCACTGGCGCCGCCGTCCTGTACGGTGTTGTAGGTGTTGCAAGTGACTGACCAGTCGACTAGCACCTCCATCTCGTCGCTGTTAGTGATGCCAGTACCGCCGCAGTTGCAGCACGCCAGCGGGTCGGCAAGACCACAGACCATCGAGACTTGGTTGGCATTGACGGCGCCACTATGGTCCCACACGGCCGCGTTGACGATGTTCTTCTCGTTCTCCAAGGCGGTGAAGTAGTTCATACACGCCGATTTGCAGTCTGTGCTGCTGGATTGGGTCAGTGCGCGTGACATGAGGGGGATGGGAAGGATGAGCTGGGATGTTGTAAGGTTGATTGGACGGTGCATTATAAATGAGACTTGTGAGCCGGAGGAAGAAGCTTGAAAGAAGCTGGGGGGAATAAACAACGTGAGAAAGAGATGGAATGCGCTTTTATGCATGCTAACATCATTCCGAAGTTTGATCTTTCTACTCTCAGCTCTGGAATTGTTCATTCAGCCATGCGTTCTTGGTAGAATGTGTGGTTCTGGTTGTTCTATGTGCCTCCGGTTTAAGAGACATTTGGTCCAGAGCTCTTCCAAATGAAGCCACATCGGATCATGTCTGCCAATTACGTCTCAAGTACTTATCGGTGAGCGATTCGATTGTGTTTAAGAAGAAGCGACATCTTTCCATCTCTATGAGCGATGTTTCAGGTGTTTATCTGTGCGCAGCTCAGGTCAATTCGATCGGAGCGAAAGAATTCTGTGGAAATCTTGTGCATCCTCATGCATGGTATTAGATGATAATTGATTAGAAGCCGCCACCAAATCAAAGAACATAGACTTAGGATTGGCATTGAGCTATCGCGATTCTCCCCTATTGGCAAGACCCGTACAAGCAGCATCTAATCAAGAATCGTGATTGAGTGTGATCTGAATTTCGTTATTTCCTAGGCTCTGACTGGACCTTCTGGCGAGAATGCCCCAATGGAGTAATAAATTCAGCGGGAGAGTCCCAGGGAAGAAGCTGAACCTCAAATCCGCTGTAGGATCTCACAACCAGGACACCCACCTTCGCGTACCTAAGTAGGGCAGAATGAGTACCACTCTCTCGACGATAAAGGAGATAGGCAAGCAAGTAGTATCTTATACTCGTACAGCGGGTAACTATAGCCTATTGAGATGATAAAGTGAACCCTTGAAGAACTAATTGAGGTCGAGGTTGGTCTCTTAAGGTAGGGAAGAGACGGCTCTGTACGTAATGAGCTAGTACCAAAAAGGTAGAGCTCTAACCGCTACCGCAGCAGCTTCCTCCAACATAGCCTTGCAACTGTCTCGACATCGCCGCACTGATCGAATACTTACCGCCGAAATGGGTCCAGAGATCCCCGCGCGGAATCATTGCTTGACCAGGGAAGCTGTTGTTTTGAAGCCATAGAGTGGGTGAGAGCAGTTCGATTGGTGTGTTGCCAATTACGTCATGACCGGACAGTCCTTTTCTGGCATGTATCTCGGCGATACGACGTCTTCAGCCTCAGTTCCAAAATGCGAACTCGACAGCCTTGTGATTCGGAAGGAGGAACGTGTGCGATTGAATGCATGCAGCAGGAACCTTGCAAAATGTCCTTGTCCTCGGCTTTCAGATTCGACCCAGGCCGACCGCAACTCAAGAACATCAAGTCTGACTTGGGAGTACGAGTTGACCGTCACTTCTTGGAGCGCATGTGTTCGAGTAAAAAAGATCATGAGATAGCACTATATTGGAATCTTTTGTCAAGCTGGTGCTGTTGGAACATGCGATGAGCTGAACGGTCCGACTTCACACTCGCAGGACGACAGAGGCATTTGCTGTCTATTGCTTCCCTCTTCAACTTTTTGGCGACGGAACTTGCCTTTGACCTAGCAGGGGATGTGCAGCGGTGTACGACTCTGCTACATCGGTCACTAGTCTGCGATTTGAGATTCTCACGTCTGCTATGGAGGAGCACGCACGATACACTTTGGGATGGATTGCTCCCCTCCCCTTGGAGCTTACTGCCGCGCGCGCGGCTTTGGATGAAGCTCACGGATACATAACGATCGGTCAAACTACATATCATGGAGGCAGGATCGGACATCACCACGTCGTGATGGCTGTTCAGCATAAGATTGGCATATCTGCTGCAGCGGACCTCGCTTCGAGCATGCGTTCGGCTTTCAAGAATGTCGAACACATACTTGTTGTTGGAATAGGAGGTGGTGTTCCCGCCTACTACAATTCAACTATACAAGCCCAGATTGTGCTTGGTGATGTTGTAGTAAGCTATCCAAAGTCAAACTCCTGCGGAGTCATTGAGTACGATTGCGGCGCTTGGACTGGCGAAGGTTGTCTACAGACCAGCGGTCACATGGTCAATGGCCCACCCGCTCGCCTCCTCCATGCGGTGAATCAGCTTCGAGCGCAGCATAATATGGGACCTGGAACCATGGTACCACGACTTCTGTCGACGATGAGAGAGAACATTAATATTAATAAGAGAAATCTGTATGATGAACCCGGCACAGAGAAAGATCACTTGTTTGACATCGAGTGCTCTCATCCTGCTGGATTTGAGAATGTGAAATGTGAGGCATGTTGTGATACGGAGAAAATGCGAACACGATTTCTCCGAGGTCCTGAGGCAGCAAGGGATGTAAACTGCCCTCATTTTCACTATGGAATTATTGGTTCTGGCAGCCAGCTACAAGTTTTCGCGTCGATGAGGGACAGATATCATCAAGAGCATGGAGTGATCTGTTACGAAATGGAGGGCGCAGCTATTATCGACAGGCACCCTTGTCTGGTAATCCGAGGAATCTGTGACTACGCTGACTCCCATAAAAATAAAGAATGGCAAGGTTATGCAGCAATGACAGCAGCCGCCTATGCCAAAGAGCTTTTGGGAGTCCTCTCCGCGCCAACGACAATCTATGAGGAATCAGTTCAGCACAATCATGAACGAGATGATCTCGTTCAAGATTTTCCTACTAATTTGAGCCGAATAAAAGCACGGGAAGAAGGCACAGCTCGAAGAGACCACATTGACAGCGTAGTTTTCATGAACGTACCCCCGTGTGTTCAAGGATTCGTGCCGAGGCTTGGAGCATTGAGGATAATACAAGAAAGTTTCGAGAAAGACACAGAAGCGTCAGAAAATATTGTGAGAATCGCCATCAGAGGCATGGGAGGATCTGGTAAGACACAGCTTGCTGCACATTATTGCGACAGAGCTTTTCATGAACGGACTTATGGCTTGATTCTATGGTTTACTGCATCGGATCCCAGTATACTTTGTCGTGATATTGTGCAAACGGTCAAACGAATTGAACGAGACGTTGAGGCAAGTGCGAACGAAATTCAGGCCACTTCCGAATTCTCCTCGGCACTGAAAAGTATATTAGGACGTTCCAAGAAACCCTGGCTATTAGTATTCGACAATTTCGACGATCCGGATCAGTTCGGAAATTCTTTGGAGGAATTCATCCCTGAGAAGGGCCACGGCCATGTCATAGTGACCAGTCGGAGTGGTGGAACATATTTGCAACAAATCGTCAGGGGTGATTGCATTGACGTTGAACGGATGGAGCCGACCGAAGCAGAACAATTAATGCAAACTCGAAGCGGCGGGAGAACTAGCAACCGAACCGATTCCGATGTGCAAGATACGTACCAAGAGCAGATGGAGAGAAAGCTGATCGAGAGTCTCGAATGGCACGCGCTCGCGGTCGATATAGCCGCAGCACAAATCCGGACAGGGGTTCTCACCGCGGAACGATACCTGAAGAGGCTGAAAACTCACGGCACAGGCAGATCACCGTTGACTCTCGAGACCAAGACAGCTTACCCCAAAACACCAGTCATGGTTTGTGAGCTCGCAGTGAACCAGATCAAGGACTCCAAAGACTTTTCAAGAAGTGCATCACTCATGAGTTTTCTCGCCATGTGCGCACATCTCAAAAACTTCCCTATCCAAATAGAGTGGCTCGAACGCATTGCATACAAAGGTGTAGAAATGCACGAAACGCGCTCGTGGATGAAGCATTTCGTGACGTCTAAAGGGACTTGGGATTCCATCGAATTCGGAGACGCAATCAAAGACCTTATGGATCGATCTATTATAAAAGAATCTCGCAAAGACGGACAAGTCTCAAATCGCACAGTCTTCACCATGCATAGCATCATGCAGCATACGATTCATGAGAGATACTGTACGCCTGAGCAATATCAAAGCTCTCGTCTTGACGCTGCGTTAATACTTTTTTCGGTATGGAAAGCGGCAGTTCAAGATTGCCGGTCTTTCGGAAAAGCCTTTGACATGGCAGCACTGAACGATGAACATCTCGACGCGTTAGAGCTCGATCCTGACACTTTTACGGAAATCAAAAAACATGCGTCCCATCGCTTTGAGGTCCAAACGCTCTTTCTAACAATCGTTACGAAAGAAGGTCTGGACGATGTCGAGTTAGATGAGGTATATTCACGCAAAAATCTAGACCGAGTTGGGCCTGAATCCGTAAAATTGAAGGATCTGGCGAAGAAAGAAGGATTCCCAGGATTTGCAAAGCTAATATCTCGGAACATCTGGTTATGGAATCTCTTACAGGATCCCGATACCACTAGTTTCAGGAGTTGGACGGCACATAGCATCAGGGTATACACGGAGAGTGCTTTGGGACTTTTTGGCATGGGACGAAAGTGAATAGTCCGAAGAGAAACCACCTTGACCACTTTTTCATACATTCTCAGATTCACACTTTAGGTTTCTAGCGTTTTGTACGCGTGCGTGTGACTTTTTTCCTCACTTTAAGCTTTCCATTTCAGTACACGCAGCTTCTCACACCGTTCTATCTATAAAAAGTGTCGTTCGTCTACACAGCATCCCAGTCAACATACTGGCCGATGCCATTAGACAGAATCCACATCTAGTGATAACCATCGTAGTTTCAATATTCGTGTCTACCTCGTTTTCTTATTAACCAAGCTGCTTGGGAAAACGGTTTCGGTCAAAACATCAGGGAAATGCCAAGAGCCACTATGTGGTTGGCATTAAAGCGCTAGAGGCTGATAAATGCAGGGTATTTGATTCACTAGAACGCACTTGAGTTATTCTACTTATACAAAGAGATGGGCTATCCAAAACCAGACCCCAACACCGATGCCATGCTATTTCCTTTTCATGCTTATTCCGAATGAGTGATATGCGTTTAAATTTATGCTACTTTCCGCGATTTCGGCCCATGATGGATTGTAGAGCCATGACAAGAAAATACCTCAGCAGGTTGATGACACGCATTGAGCAATAGAGATAGTAAGTCCCGGTAAACTACAGGAGATACTAGGTTCTAGAGGACATATGCTAATATATCTCCCTTATCACAACTAACTTTCCAAGCTTTAGCCAGCTGCGTATTTCGACAAGGCTCGCAACTTAGCCCCATAGAACCAGAACACGCACGGAGCCGGAATGCCGATGGCGATGCTGATGAACGCCAAAAGGCTGCTCCCCCATCCGTAGCCCAAACGCTGGTACATGTACGGGGCAAAGAGCGGAAAGCCAAACCCGCACAAGCTGCGAAGGATAACGACGGCGGCCAGCCCACTAGCAGCGAAGCGGGTATAACTATCGATGATGTAGGCCTGCATACCTTGCAGACACATGATGACGCCAAGGCCAAAGAAGGCGATTCCGATGTTGGGCATGATCCAGTGGACGTGCGCCTGCACGCTCCAACCGTACCAGAAAAGGCCAACAGGGATGGACATGGAGCCGATAAACATGGACGGCACGCGAAACTCAGGCTGGCCGACGCCACCATTCTTCTCCTTCAGTCGGCGGTAGATGCGGTCGATGATGCGCGTGTTGATCTGGACGCCCAGCATGTAGCCAAGCCCGAGAGAGATGAAGTTGAGCCCGCCGATACCGAGGCTCTCGCCATAGACTTCGCTCCACACAACGGGGAAGGTGACGGTGATGAGGTAGATCAGCCCGAACAGGTACGCCATGTACAGCGCGATGACCTGGACGATGGGCTGGGTGGCGAGCATGCGCGAGGGCCGCACCAGCGCGCCGCTGATGGAGCTGAGGAAGCTCTTGGGAGGTTCGTCGGTGTGTAGGTTCGGGTTGCCGGTCTCCTTGACAAGACGATTTCGCTTTCGGCGCAGCAGTGTGGGCGCGTGCGTCTCCTTGAGCCAGATCAAGCCTGTGACCTGGATGACGCCGGCGGCTATGCTGGTCGACCAAAAGACCCAGCGCCATGTGGTTTTCTCGGCCGTCCAGCCACCGGCGATTGGGCCGATGACGGGGCCAAGGAGCGGTGCGAGACTGTAAATGGCGACGGCCTTGCCGCGTTGTTCTGGGGCCCAGACGTCACTAGGGCATGTAAGTAAAGGGAGAGATTGTCGCGTAGGTTGGAATTGGGATTCTGTTTCTCTTACCCTAAAGCTCCTCCTCCAACGGAAAGAGGAGCGCTTCCACCAATGCCTGAAAGGAAACGGAAGACGAACATCTCTGCGCTATTTTGAGCGAATCCGCAGCCGAGATTCCAAGCGAGGAAAAACATATTGCTGGTCTGCAAGACACGAGAGCGACCGAAGATTTCGGAAATGGGACCAAAGAACAGGGGCCCAACAGCGTAGCCAAGCACAAAGATGGATAGGGCCATGTCCTCTTCGAGTTTGCTCTGCATGTGGAGCTCCCTGCTCAGCGTAGTCAGGGCGGGTGCCACCATGGATGAGGCGACGGGGGAGCAGAAGGTGAAGATGGAGATCATGATGGTCAGAAGCCATTTCTTCTTTGGGGTCCAGTTCTTGGGATTCTCGGGGTCTTGAGGCCCATCCCAGGCGACGAGATCTGGGTCTTTTGATTCCTCTTTTCGGATCTGTACAGGTGGTGGCGGCTCAATAGCTTCCAGATCTTGCTCTTTCATCTGTCCATCTTGCTTTTCAGTGGTAGGTGGCGCTGCATCTTCATTGCTAAGTGTTCTTTCGGAATGAGAGGAATTCTGCTCTTCTGAAGTCATTTCGGCGATAAATTATCATACGAAAAATTCGGCACTTGGATGCTCGCTCCATCTCGAAGATTCATGAAATATTAATATCTGCTGTCTGTCTCTCTACCTTCCCTCTCGGTTTTTGACAATGCTCAAAACCCGAGCACCAATAGGATCACTAGAAACTCCGTGGCGCACTGGACAAAAGGGGTTTCTGCGGATGTCATACATTTGGCTCGGTTACGTGAAAGTATGCGATTATTGGAGCAGTGTGTTATCTGCTGTAGCGAGGATAGTTTTCGTCAATGAAGATCGTACTGAAGTGGAAGCTATTTCTGAGGACCCACGACGCCACGCTAGTGATTACCATATCAGGACTAGTGCCTTCAGCCTGCACTTAGATGATGAACCAATTCATCAACTCCACTCATCCATCACATATGAGACAATTCGCCAAAACATCGTTCCAATTGCCAGTTCCGTGTCACGTGATAAAAATCTTTGTGTTGCAAAGTCGACCCGACATAACGATGCACACACCTTATGTACTCCCGAGCGCTCATAGTATTGTGAAGTGTGCATGGCTGATTCTAACTCTTGTGCCCCACGACGCAAATTTCTTGTATCAATACCTAGTATTCGAGATCTTGCCTTCTGCTATGTCCCCTAATAAGTTGAGCTTCAAGAACTTCACATCACTAGTTTCTGTAATCCCACCAGAAAATGTCTTTCAAGACACGCAACTTGCACAGTATTACAGCCACACGGTTGTGGCTTCCTTGCGAAACACATCTTGGGAATAAATTCGGAGGGCGATTGTGAGCAAATCTTGGCTGCAGTCTGTTTCATCGCAACATTTCAAGCTGTGAAGCTCCCTTCCTCCACGGATCGCTTATCGCGATCGAAATTAGATTGAGCGGATTACTCTAGATATAGGCCGCCGCAGGTTACAACGAAGCGGAACCGATGAGCTAAGCATATTCCTAAAGTGATGAGGCTACTTGCGTTGGTAGGATCAATTCCCCGTCTATTGATGAAGTAGGCCGTAGGGTAATGGTACTAGGGCAATGCTTCTCGTACAAAAACGCATGAGAATACTAGTACCTACACAATAGAACTGCTCATCACCTCCTTCCGTCTTTAGCACTCACAATCTACATACATCACACACGCAGATCTCAACAATAGGCACGTTTCACTTTCAAACATGTAAATGACCCAAGATTTCTTTGTTTCCTATGCGATTCTGCCTCTCACATGTAGTAATTTGCTGCCATGATTAAGGCTTGAAACCTAATCCATCCAGCATGCTAAGGCAACTGAGTTCTGCTCGTCTTTCGCTCTCCAATCATTCTGTTCTACCACGTCCTCAAAAAATGGATCCTCCATCTTGGCACACTCCATTGCTCCCTTCGCCTTTTACATTAGATGACAAAGTCGTTCAAAGTCAGCCATCAGTTCTCCTGGACATGAATATGAAACGTAGAGTGGAAGAGTGGTTTGAGGCCGGTTCTGAAGAGAACGAAAATGAACAGGCCCAGAAGTATACGGCGCCCAAGCGTAATACGGTAACAGAAACGATCAAGCGGTGCATGAAAAGGTAAGAGTCAAGACTGCATCTTGGAAATTTTCCTTTCCAAGCTAATTGACCTAATGTAACAGTATTCATAGGATCTCCACGATTGGAGAAGACCAAAAACGCCTCGGTATAGACACAACCAAAGACCTGCCAGCTCAGCTTGAAGGAGACGCTGGCATGCACTCTTCCTCGTTTCTCAAGGACTTTACTGGTATTCAGCAAAAGACCGGGATCGATAATGAAGACACGATTGTCACCAACGAAAGCCTTGACTCTTGCACATCAGTCAATACTCAATCTTTGCCAGCCACCGTCATCGAAGGTCCAGCAAATGAGGCGACCCCCAAAGGTCAATCAATCAAGACTACAATCCTTGAAGAACAGGATATCACTGACTGCGTCCATATCCGGGAGACACGAATCACTGCAACCGACACGCTCCTCGCCTCTCTCACCACTATTAATAACAACCTCTTCCTCTCTCGCACTAAAGCTTCCGCTCCACAAACCAAGCAACCCCCAATGCCTACGATCGACGAAGAAGACTCACCAGAGGAATTCTACGACCCCGACCCACGCGACCACTTTGCCCCCTCGACTACGATCTCCCGTCCTATTCCGGCATCATCCCCTGCGGGCCACCCCATCGAAAACAGCCAGCAGAATCTCTCAAGCCAAACGTATGCACCGCTTGCAGAGTTATTGCCGCCGACCGAGCCACTGCCACACCCGCGCGTATGGATGGTCAAAAGGGGAGTTGAGTTTGGACGGAAGAACGCGTGGAGTGTGCGGTACTGGCGAGCGGAGAGAAGTTCATTGGGGGCGGAGTGGCGGGTTGGAGGAGAGGGCGAGGAAGTGCTGTTGTAGCAGGGGTTAGTGGAGAGCACTAGAGAATAGCTGGGGGTAGCTCGGTTTAAAATGTGAGAGGATAAGGTATAGATATGGGCCTGTTGGACAGGGCGGAGGACGTGCTATCGGATTGGAAGAACTAATTCCCGATCTAGGAGTTTTCACGTGATCGTGCACGCTACGGCACCGTGCACGCTCACCACCACCAAAATTGATCAAGTTCAAATGCGTATATCTCCATTAATATGTAATCAATTGAGTTCGCTTTTGAAATTTTGAATTTACAGGAAATTTCTAATATCATTAAAATTATAAAAGAATATAGAATAAATCGTTTCATATTATTACGCCGCTGGTGAAAGAAAACCGTTTCAATTAAAATAATTAATAAAAATAAAAATCTATTTAACGATCAGATGAAAAAAATTCTCATAAATGAGATCAATAAATTTTCTGATTTAAGAATTCTTTTTATATCAATAATGATATATATATTTACGTCTAATTTATACGAAAAATGGCCTGGAATTAATTGAATTAGATATTTTATTCAAAATTATAGAAATAAAATTATATCAATTTATTTTAAAAATTTCGATATTATCTGAAAAAAATCAGATAATTAATATAAATTAAAAAAATATTTTAATTTTATAAATAAATCTTTCCATTTTAATAATTATATTAATTAATTTTTAATTTATTTAGAAAATTAAAAAATATAATATTATATCCGAAAATAATTATAATATGAATGAAAAGGATTTTTTTCAGAATTATATTATTAAAATTAAATATATCATTTCGATATCAATATTTAAATAAAATTATATTAAAAATTTTTTATAAATGAATAATAAAATATGAATCATATTTATTATAATAATTTATATAAATAATATCTTTCTTTTATCAATTTTAATCTATTAAAATATCGGAAATCTTTAGAATATATGAATATAAAATTTTAAATCTAATCAATATTAATATTATTTTATTAATACATTTTCTAATTTTATAAATAAAGATTTGATATTTAATTAATTAATTAATATTTTTGATAAAATAATTTATAAAAAAATTAAAAATAACAGATATTAGAAATTCTTCTAATTAAATGATTATAATAATTATTTAAATTTCAGATTTTTTAATTAAATTATTAAAAATCATATTCTAATAATTATATTTTTATTATATTCAATATATTAATTATAATTTTTAAATATTAATTTATTTAATTTATTGATTATTCAATATTTGTAATATTTAAAAATTTGAATGAAAATTATCAATAGAATTTTTAATTCTTTTTAATGAAATTTCTTTAATTTATTCTGATCTATTTTTATTGAAATTTTTAATGAATATAATATTATAAATGATTGATCTAAAATGGATTTAATATCATTTCATTCAAAATGATATTCGATCAATTGAAATAAATAAATAAATTTAATTCAAATAATTCAAAAGATTTTTTTTTAAATATATTAAAAAATAATTAAAAAAGAATAAAATATCTAATTCGTATAAAAATAACTGATATTATCAATTAATAATTATTTCAGAAATATAAAAAAATTATGATAAAAAATGTGATTTTAAAATATCAATTCATATAAATTAATAAAAATATTATAATTCAGAAAAAACGAAAATTTTATAATAAATTTCTAATTGAAATAATTCGTAATAAAAATGAATAAAAAATTTTTTTTTTTAATTTAAAAAAAATTGAATATATTTTAAAATATCAAAAAAAAAAAGAATAAATAAAACAAATTAAATAAATTCGGAAATAATTCTAAATTGAATAATAAATTATCAATAAAATTTATAAAAAATAAAAATTTATAAAATGGAAGATTGAATGAAAAAAAAAGCGGTTTGAGAATGTTGTGACCACTGAGAGGGCTGTGTACACGTCCGTGTACCCGCCCGACCTCTGGCTCAGAAAGCTCATGCTATAAGCCAGGAGAGCCAACCTCTGGCTCAGAGGGCTCATGCTATAAGCCAGGAGAGCCAACCCCTGGCTCAGGAGTCTCCTGTTATGAGCCAGGAAATGTTGCAAATATATAGGAACGCAACGCGACCATTATAGCCTCGTTGTATTCAAAACCATTCTTTAAACTAGTCTTTGATAATATCTTTAATAGAATTTTGAATTATCAAATCATATCATTTTTTGCTAATTCAGTCCTTTATCGATTCATTTCAGAAGTCATTTTGATCCCAAATAGATTTGCCCCCAAGGATATCTAGGATCATAATATATTGAATATCCTCAAAATGAGTTAACAAGAATAATCGTAGAACGGCGATGGGTCATTTCAGTCTAAAGGAATCCAATCCATACCACGATTTGACAGAAAAATCAGAAAATCTGACAATTTTTATGAAGATCGTTCTAAAATAAAAGATTGGTTCAATATCATTTAATTATATCTTATATTTGAAGATATCGCGATAATCAACCAATTTCTTTTCATAATCATATTTATAAAAGAAAGAATATTTCATTGGATCCGACCATATTTCATTAGTTATATGACAGGGGCTGGAGATCAGATAACCAATGATATATTTCAAAATTTTGATATATTCAAAAAAGAAATTATTAAAATATTTGGAATATCCAATTAATAAATAATAATGAAATAAATAATTCTAAATATCAAATAAAAGACGTCAACGGTAGATTATATAATCCGATTCTAGAAATATATTCAATAAATTGAATAAAATGATAAAATATTTTATTTTATATTTTATAAAGGATTTAAGAATAATTTTAAAGATGAATTAATATATTATACAGATATCATAGATATTTTATCGTAATTAATAAAGATAGTGATTGAATTAAACGACAAATTATATATGAGAATTCTAAAAAAAAGAGGAAATCGAAAATTAATTATAGGACGGGGAAATTCATGAATTTAGAATAATGATTATAGCGATCTGATGGATTTTAATTTTATCAAAAAAAGAAAAAAGAAGAATAATATCCGTCCAAAAAAAGAGTCTAAAAATAAAAAATATTATTTTTATAAAAAAAAAAGGATATTTCGTAAAAAATTACCGATTCAAATTTAATATAATATAATAAGAAATCGTAATTATAAAAAAAAAAATCAATATAATTTTAATAAATGATCTGAATAAAAAAATTTTAATCGAAGAAATTATTTAAAAAATATCTGATAAAAAAAATGAATGGCAATTCGACTAATAGGACGATGATGGGAAGGATAATCCACTTCCGGTATTAAAAAATATATAAAAAACCCGTGAAAAAATACATGAATATATAATACAATCAAATCAGCGAATAATTCGAATCATAAAAGAATATCCAATAATCGAATTTATATTTCAGTAATATATTAGAAAAATATTAAAATAACCGAATTATGAGAATCATTTTATGATTAGATTATATATAATTTCCAATTATTTAATATATATTATTATAATATAAATTTTCAGAGAATAATTTGGGATTTTTATAAAATTATTATCAGAAAATTTTGAAATATAAAAAAATATTTCATTTAATATAACCAATCCGGATCATAAATGATTGATTTTATCAGAAGAATATTAAAATTCTGAATATTAATTATCAGAATATCAAAAATATTAAAAGACGAAAAAAAATATTTGACGAAATCATATCATTAATATATAAAATTCACAATATTCTGAATACCGAAAAATATAATGATAATAATATTATAATAAAAATTATAGAAGATATATATATGATCAATAATAAAAGGGTATATTTATAAATGAAAAAATAAAAAAAATCATATCCATGAATGCGCCATTATTCAAAAAAAATACTGAATATTTCCAAATGGATTTATCAATACAATCCGCCTATAATTATTGGATCAGAAATTATTTCCAGAAATAGTTATTTATAAATGAGGAATATTCAGATTATAAAAAAAAAGACTATTATTAATATAATAACGCGGATTGCGAAATCTATATAATAAAAAAATTAACACAATATAAATGATAATCATGGAAAAATTATAATCTGACCAATTATTTCATTTATCAATGACAGAAAAAAGAATATATATTAATTAATAAATAGTATTATAAAAATAGAAAAATCTGTCTTTATCATAATGATTATGGAATAACGTAATATTCGCCCATATCCATAAGGCAAATTATAATAAAAGTACATTCGCTATAAGAAAAAGATCTAAATTCTATGTATAAAATGCGCATATAAATCTAAATATTATCCAGATATCCAACCATTTATTATATATCACAATAATATTGGAAAAGAAAAAAGGAATTAAGGCGTTAATCGATTCAGAAATAAATAGAAATTTCATATCCAAAAGACTTCAGAAATTATTGGATCTATCAATCAAACCAAAAGACCAGAAATACGCAATACGCGTAATAATAGAAGAAAAAATGCCGGGAATTGGTGAAATTTCGGAAGAAATTCGACCAATATTCATAATTATCATAGGATATACTGAGGAAATCACGTTCGATATCATTGCCATAGCCAGGCACGATATCATATTAGAATTATCTTAATTATAATAATATAATCCAATAATCAATTAAAAAAACGGAATATTAGAAATGAACGGATATAATTATAAAATTATATCAAGATTTTCATATCCGAATACGATAAAAAATAAGACGGATGATTATTTTATATAAATCATTTCGAAAAATAAAATTTTTATTAAAGAAATCTCGGATATAATTGATATTCTAATAGAACAAAAAAGTCAAAAGATTAATAATTTAAAAATAACTCCAATCATTTCTGAAATTCTTTTAAAATATAAAAAATGGACACATTTTTTTAAAAAAGAATTAGATATTAAAATATTATTTAAATACCAATTATGGAATCATAAAATAAAATTTCTTATGGAAAAATAATCCATATTCAGACCCATTTATATATTATCCAATAAAAAATTTAAAATATTAAAAGAATATTTAAATAAAAATTTAAAAAAGGATTTTATTAGAAAATCGGAATCATTTATGGAATATCTAATTCTCTTCATATCAAAAAAAAATGAAAATTTACGATTTTATATGAATTATCAATAATTCAATAAAATAATAATTAAAAATCGATATCCATTATCAAATATCATAAAATTATAAAATAGATTTTCAGATATATAATGATTTATCAAATTGGATCTATTAGAAACCTATAATCTCATATGAATAAAGAAAGATAAAGAATGGAAGATAATATTTCAAATAAAATATGGATATTTCAAATATTTTATCATATCATTTGGATTTATAAATATATCAATTAATTATCAAATATTTATTAATGATATATTATGATTATATCTCAATAAATTCGTAATAACGTATTTAAACGATATTCTTATCTATTCGAAGACCAAAAAAGAATATACATAATACATATAATAAATATTCTAAAAATTGGATAAACGAAATTTACAATTAAAATTATCGAAATACGAATTCTAAATCAAAAAAATGAATTTTTTAAATTATATTATTGGAATAGGAATTATATGAATTAATTCAGATAAAATAAAATCAGTTAAAAATTGGCCAGAATCAAAAAATATAAAAGATATTCAATTCTTTTTGGAATTCATCAATTATAATAGAAGATTCATCAATAAATATTCCCTCAAAACACAATTTCTAATAAAACTGATAAAAATAAAAAAAATATTCGTCTTTAAAAAAAATGAAAAAAAAATATTCGAAATATTCAAAAAAGACTATTTACAGAATCCCGTATTAAAAATCATCGAATTATCAGAATCAATATAAATTGAAATTGATACATCCGATCTGATAATAGGGGTATATCTGCGCCAACAAATATAAAATGGGAAATAACATCCAATAAAATATTATTCAAAAAAATTTTCAGAATCAGAATAAAATTATGACATCTATAATAAAGAATTTTTTATCATAATTGTTATTTTATAATATTGGAGAATATACGCTGAAGGATCATTATTTTTGAAAATTTTCATAAATCATAAAAATCTCATCTATTTCATAATAACAAAATAGCTGAATCGATAATAAATTAAATAATTAGAATTCTTAAAATAATATAAATTTATCATCAAATATATATCAGAAAAAAATAATTCTAAAACCAATATTTTGAATCGAAAACCGGATTATATAATCAAAAAAGTTAAAAATCAGATAATTTTTTAAATTAATCAAAATGATATATTATCAGAAAATTGTAAAAAAATCAATATAATTCTGATCGTTTTTAAATAAAATTGATAAATAAAATAAAAGATCACGATTTTATTAAAAAGGATCAAAAAAATTATTGAAAAATATTATACCGGATTATTTTATGAATATCCAAAAATCGTATAAATTATGAAAAATATTTAATAAAATTGTTATTTCAAAAGAATGAAGGAATATATCCAAAATTATATTATTAAATATGAATCATATTAAAAAAATAAATATAATATATAAATAAAAAAGGGAATAAT
>JAGEMR010000226.1:6416-27363 GCA_021030915.1 Astrothelium macrocarpum
GGCAAATACGAGGAGGCCGAATTGATGCACAGGCAGACGCTGGCGACCAGTGAGAAGGTGCTTGGTGTTGAGCATCCTTCTACGCTAACGACTATGAACAATTTGGCTCTCGTGCTGGACAGCCAAGGCAAATATGAGGAGGCCGAATCGATGCACAGGCAGACGCTGGCGACCAGTGAGAAGGTGCTTGGTGTTGAACATCCAGATACGCTAACGACTATGAACAATTTGGCTGGAATGCTGGACAGCCAAGGCAAATACGAGGAGGCCGAATTGATGCACAGGCAGACGCTGGCGACCAGTGAGAAGGTGCTTGGTGTTGAGCATCCAGATACACTGACAAGCGTGTACTGCCTCGCTCATCTTCTTGCAGGTCTGCATCGTTATAGTGAATCTACTGTGTTATATGAAAGAGCATGCGCTGGGTATAATGCCATTCTTGGGAATCATCATCCAACTACTCGCGCATGTCGCCAACACTATTCACAGATGCTTTTGTCTCAAGAGCAGGACCGAGTTGGTATTCCGCTAGACATTTCATACCGTAACGTAAGCAGGCAAGCAGATAAGGGATCAAGACTGTCACATATGCTTGCAAAGATGGGCATTAGACACTCGAGAGAGTTTAAATCCTAGTAAAGCCAATCATATAATACCATATAGAATTGCTATATAAATGTATTCAGCTGTAATAATAAGCAGTACTTTTTTTTACAGCCTAGTCAATAAAAGCGCGGGTGTATGCGTGAGCTTCAAGCTTTTTTTCTTTAATTTTTATACCCTTTTAGATTGCACTGGCCGTTGAAAAGAAGCTTTGAGCTTAGCGTGAGGCGCGGTGAAAACGTGGTAACAGCAGCGATAAATTACAGCCAAGCTGTTTTAGGCTAGCTAGGTAAATTTTTTTCTTTTTTCAATTTTAGTTGTTCAATTTTGAAACAGCACAGAAGCACGATTGCTTCTCAGATATTATTGCCGCACTTGGGATAGAATTATGGTATCAGTGGCCCAAAATAAGCTGAATTGCTTTGTATTGGTGTTGAACACTATCTAAACACGAGGTTGTAAATACAACAGCTGCTCGGGACTGCTAACGTATCCTGCAAGGTATTATCCTGTTCTGCCAACTGTTCTGTCTACAGGCGGTAGAACAGCGAGCGGTGTCTCCATAGCTGGTCCCCAAGGGCAGTACCGCAACATATGGTATACAAGCCAGTAAGTCAATAGTTTTCCGGTTGAGTTTGCTTATCTTTGCCACCGTTATAGCCTTCCTAAGCGATGGGCTTGTGTTAGACTTAAGGTGGATTGTGGTTTTGCGCGGTAAGCAGAAGCTACCTTTAAAGGATATTAAGAAGAATTACAGCTTATGATTTATGATAACTATTCTGAGAATATCTACACCCCTAGCTTGTTGTTTGGTAAAATATGTTGAGCAGCACTTGTGGCGGCTCGTCACGGTGGGTGGCTTGTCATATGGGGATGGACGTTACTTCGGAACCTTCTAATGTTCGATACCATGTATGTGAAGAGCATGTGCTTGATAGTGCTGTACACCGTCAATAATCTCTGAGCAGTCCGGATGCGCACACTTGAATGGCTTCTTGAACTCTCCACCATCAATGTGAATTTTGAGGTGCTTCTGAAGCGTACATTTCCGCGCGAACGGCTTGAGCAGAGTATCCCAGGAACGACCCCTTTGATCAAAGCATTTGAGGCAAACGAAGGTATTGAATATTATTGGCAAGCGAACTGCTACTGCGTTGTGCCCGGTTTGGTGATATTCCATTTTTACGATGGTCGTATCATGCTTTGGATGTTTCAATACGGGTGCAATAGCCTCCAGGTTGGTGCTTGCTTGGAATGCCGTGCTTTTCCCAGCGTGTTTTTCGAAGTCAGGAGCGGCGTTTTTGTTAAAGGTCCTGCTTCGTATCATCGTGTCTTGTTTACCAAATCTCTCAAATTTGGTAGCTGTATTAAACCTTCGGCACTCTTGTCTATGGCAGTATCGTGTAAGATATTGTATAAACTTGATGCGGGTTTTTAGAACTTTATTTTCTTCAAGATCTGCAAGATTCTGCGGGAGAAGCCGGACGATTTTAGCGCATTCGTGGAACTCAAACTCAACTCCATTTGCTCGTATTGACATATCCGGTAAGTCAGTTCCATCTAACTACTTGTCAATCTCTAGATCATTAATCGTGTCATGAAAGTCCCTAATCGTTTATGCTTCTCTTGTTCTTTTGAGCTGGGTGGTTGTGCTCTTCATTTGACGATCTATCCGTTCATAACGAATAAAGAGTTTCGTTCCTTTCGCTGTATTGATTGGCTTGTAACCCCGGCGAGCCAGCTTTTCCCGACAGCGTTCGCGCTTCTTTCGGAGTTTTAAGAGTTGTGGATGGTTGCGTACTTCTTCTTTCTGGGCATCTGTTAAGCCGAGAGGTGCTCGTCTGTCATGCGTCAGGCCCATTCGAGCAGCAGATTCGATCAAATCATCTTGTGAAGGTGTGCCAAAGTAGATCGATTGGTAATCCCTTTCAATGAGCTCAGGAATATAGAACTGCTCATAGATATCGCCGTGCTGCCCTAGAGTTTGGTTTCGTTCTGCAATAGTCAAGGCTTCTATCGATACGACAACGCCATTAGCACCCGTACGTATTGCTACAGATCTTATTGGAGAGGAGTGAGGGACACTAACTATTAATATTTCTTCCAGAACCCCGACGCATGACGTAGAGTTCTAACTGTTGCTCCATCCCAGCAAGCTGGCCCAGTCGTACAAATTGGCTTCTATACCTGTCATAAGATAGCGCTTTTGTGGCTGATACATCCAATCCTGTTGGTGATCTCTTGACATCCCGAAATATAGGTTGTGTCATCTTCTCCCTCTTGAATTTCAATCGCAACAATTCCCGCTCAGCTGGTATCTGTAGATTAAATATCTCTTCAAGAGACGTGAAGTCTCGTCGGAATGCTTGGTCAGCGAATGCTAAAGTTATGAAATGCGAAATAATGCAGAATCCTAACATTACCTCTTGACGAAAAATGAACTTCTTCTTAGATTGATGTAAGCTGGACTCCGCAGGTTATGAGGTGAATAAATATAGACAGAACGGACCTTCGGCCACTGCTTTCAGCATTCTTAATGTGAACAAGATTGATTAGAGCCACGATAGTAGACCGCGTGGGATCTTTGGTCATCCGAACCTTCATCAACAATACATGTTCCCAGCAAAGCGTCTGATTGCTCCCTTTCGCAGCATTTCTTTTGACAAGCGCCGCTGGTCTCGTAGCCGTTGCGACACTCAACAACATCAATAACGATATCGATACGCGGACATAGCCATGGAGCGCTCTCTCGTCAAACTCCCAGTGAGCAGTATGAATAATGTGGAAGTCTTGCACATACATTCCTTCTTTGCCCTTTTTCGTCCTGTCTAACCCGAGAGTCGGAATCCACTGTTGAGGATTAGTATTCATTTGATGGGAAAACCATTCTCTAAAACCTATATGAACGTACGTTATATATCTCAACTTCCGTGCTATTGTCCATCCTTCGACCTTCGGTATCTTTATATTTGCAGCTGAGTCGTCGCCAGTACGATTTCAATGACTCTTCTTTTTTGATTCGGAAATTCTGACGTCGCCATTCTAAATACCCCTTCATCATCTCGGGTTGGCATTGACGGAGGGTCTGATCAGGATCGGTTGTGATTTTGTTACAATATCTACAATAAATGGGACTGTTAGTAACCAAATGTCACAAAACACCTTATATTAACTCCAGAGAGGACATACATTTCGAAATGTTGGTATTCTCTTGCAACCAGTCTATTCGATTGGTCGGTTCGCTTGGATTTCGCTGGTCCAATTTGTTTATGGTGTTGGATCCTCTGTCGAAGGTATTCCCGTTCCGATTCACTGTTGCCATTTTCCGAGCTGTCATCGAGACTAGAGACAGAACTGGAACCCCGTTCAGACTTGGAGCCTGAGATCGATCTGCTAGAACTCCTGCTAGATAGAAACGGGTCCGATTGGGTGTTGCGCTGCTGAGTTCGACCTCGAGGGCCAGAGATCCTGCAGTCGTTCTGGCCAGTCCCGCTGCCGGACCTCGTCAAAGGCTCCATAGTATGAAGTGGGGAATCGGTGTTGTTAGATATTGGAAGAATCAAGTAAAAAGAGAGGGGATAGAGATGTGATGTAATGAGTGCGACACAATAGACAGAGAAAGCTTAAAAAATACAATACAAACGATGCTGGCCGAGGGCTGGAAATCGGCGACAGACCTACCATTTTTCTAAAAGGACGGGCAGCGGCCAGCGGCCAACGGCATTTCTCTTATACACCCTCAGCTGACGGCTTCACTTGAGCGGCGCAGTGAGGGAAACAGAAATAGAGCTATACCGTCCGAGAAGGCGGCGCTTGCCATGGATTGCTGGGATGGGCGCGCAACCGGATAGCCCAAGCGCCGACCAGGGGTGGTGAAAGTGCGGCAGGAAAGTGGCCCCGAAGCGACAGAAAACAGGGGGAACAGTCGCCAAAACTTGCCTCCATTTCACCGACACTCACATATAATCAGATATTTAATATATAATTAATTATAAAATAATATAATTTAATAAATAATATCATATTAAAATATAATTTGAATTATTTGTGTCATGGTGAAACCGCATCAGGAAATGGTGCCTGCCCGATGTGGGATCGCGTCGGTGCAGCATCCTGGCTCCCCCCCGGCCGCCCCGCCACCACTTGCCCTCCCCACGTATAAAGTCGGGCTCCCCCTTCGCGGCCAACGCTCTCTCTGATTCTATCTGCGTCTTGCCCACCACGCCGTCCCCTCTGCTGCTCCTGCTCGCCCGGTCCCTTGCGCTGCTGGTCCCCCTGCTTCGACGCCGCCCCCTTTTCCCATCTCCATCCCTCGCTTGGGTCGTCATTCTCGGCCGCGCTGTTACGAAGCTGTTGTTCTCTGCTGGGGCCTCGTACGACGAGTTGTCTCGTCCTTCGACGCTGTCGGTGCCGACCCGGAGTGAGCGAGGTGAAGCGCGTGCCCGTTGCCAGCCGAGCCACCTGCAAAATCCTAGCTGCTGAGGTCGTGAAACGGACGCAACCAGGCTCCGAGGTTGCGACTGCCGGCATGCGGCACGTAACATGGATGAGCCCGACGTAACATGGATGAGCGCGGCGATGTACTAGAGCCTGATAGCACGGCCAGCGGATGCCCTCTGTGGCTGGGGCGACATAGTCTCCTTTGTTGGTTTCGGATCGTCTGGCCTCTCACACCGTGCGAAGGACGGGCGGCAGGCCGCCGTGCGTGCTGAGAAGACGGCTGACCTTCGCTACAGCTAGGAGGATCAAAAGTGCTAGGAGGGTCAGAAGTGCCTGGAGTGTCCGAAGCGTCCGGAGCGCCAGGAGCGCCAGGCATCGCCAGGTATCGCCTGGGTGGAATTCTCTGGTACGGACGAGGCCTCTCAGCATAGTCGATACGGCGGGCCTCTTCGTCCAACCACTGGAGACGGAAAACGGCCCAAAATTGAGCGGCCCCCTCTATCATATCCCGACACATGGCCTGCCAGGCCACTCCACACCCGTACTTCATCCGCTACAGTCGACTCCTCGATTGGGCCAAGGAACGGAGGTCTGAGCTACCAGACAGCTATATACCCAGCCCTCGCTTTCTACAGCTCCTGCGACTCCATCTCATCTGGATCTATAGAGGCATTCACGGTCTTTGCATATGAACGTTGGTAGGATCGACAGCGCCAAGAAGGCGAGCACACAGCGCAACCCCTATCTCGACTGATTCGTGCTTATGCATGAGACGTAATGATGGCGCTGCAGCATTCGGTGCCTCATAACGGCTATGTCTGGAATCATAGGCTGTCCGTGTGACTTGTACCGTTGCACCTCTAGGCAGCAACGGGACAGAGGAGATGTGGGCAAGTGCCGGTTGGCGGTCAGAATAGAAATTGGTTGGTGGGATGGCTACAGAAAAGGAGGGTGCCGGTGCTGTGCTTGCTCTGGCCTTGTCTCATTATCAGGGCCACTAGCAGCTTGGACTCGAATAGTATCCTTGAATTGCCTGCACTCTGGCGGATTGGGGCAATGTCATACACCATTTGCCGCAGCATCCCGTATCCCTCCTCGTCTTTAGGTCCGGCCAGGCTTTCTCCCGCATGCCTAGTCTGCAGATGCACAGTGGACAGTGGGGCACGCCTGGAGGCCGTCCCTGCTGCAGTAACGAGGCGGGAGAGGCCTATGTAGGAGCCGGACACGGCGCCTGCATGAATGGACTATGCCCCACATTGTTCAATACTGTCTGCTGAAACTCAGCTGGATGCCATAGGATCGACGGGGTCTAAGGGAGATGCAATACAAATTGAGAGCGTGAAAATCACGGCAGCAGAATCGGGAGTTAAGGCGGGAGATTTGCCTCCCTTCATTTGATGGGTATTTATTGTCCTCAAATTTCCCGTTCTAGCCGCCATCCTCCGGCTGCAGACTCCCCTTTATCTTCTTTCTCCCGCGATTATGGCATTTATGAAACGTTATATCAGTTATAATAAGAATCCCGTATAATATCTCGTCTTTTAAATTCTTATAAAAATTATATATTAATAATTCATTTATTTTTTATATATCTTCCGATTTTATAAATCGATGAATTCAGTCTAATAATCAATGAATTAAAATTCAATGATTCTGATAAAAACCTTCATTTTTTTATAAAAATTCTGATCAGATTCAAAATCTGAATTCAGAAATAATTCAAATAATTTATTTAAAAATTATTTAAATTGATATCAAAAATAATAATATAAATAAATAAATAAAATGATCATAATATTAATTAATTTTATAATATTATTTCATTTTTTTTATATTAATTATTAAATTTCAGATAATATAATTATCATTTATAAAAAAAATGAAAAAATAGATATTATAAATAAAAATGAATTAAAAAATCTTTTAAAAATTTTAAAAATATAAAATATGAATAATGAAATATTTATAATAAATTCCATAATTCTTTTAACGGATATATAAATAAACCCCGGTTTAATTGGAAATTAGAATAATTTTAATTTTGAATAGAAATATAGAATTATAAATAATTTAATAATAAAAAAAAAAAAGAATTTAAAAATGATGATCAATCTAATTTTCATATTTTTTAAAAAATCATAATCAGAAAAAAAAGGATTAATTAAAATATTAAAATGATTTTATTTTTCGGAAATAATAAATTCGTATTTATTGGAATCAGATTGATATTCAGATTTTAATAAAATTCTGAAATAATTTTTCGCGATAATATCAGCGATATAATATCTTATATAATCTCTAATTTTTTCATCAAAATAATTAAAATTTTTTAATCATAATCAGAAAAATTGTTCATTACAGGTCATTCGATGGTGCAGTGGAAGTAAGGACACTCAGGATAACGCTCACAGAGCTACTGTAGAAGGAACTGCCAACTGTATTGCTTGCTGGTGTGCTAGCTAGTGAGTTGATAGATACAGATAAGAAGAGACAAGAGAAGGGGATGAAATATCCTTCTCCTGACGCTAGTCCTCATCAGGAACAATAAGCGGATATTGTCCTCTCAGCCTGCATATTCTTAACAAAAATCAATATTTATAAATAATTAATGATTTTATAAATCTGTCAGATTTTTAATCTATTTTAATAATTTAATATAATCTTTATAATGATCAAAATAACGCCGAAAACGGCGGACGTTTTTTTATTATAAAATCAGTTCCATTCTGTCCAAAATTAGTATCCTTTTTTAACGTATTTCGTGGAATAATATCGCCATTTTCTGCGCAAATATCTGTTATCGTGTCCGGTCATAAATCGTCATTTCCTATAATATAAATCGGATAATCGCTTTCGCCGAAGGATAACGTCAATTATACTAATAAAAATAGAAACCATTCCAAATATCGGAATTCAAATATTTTTTCAATAAAATATATTAATGATGTTATCAATAAAGGCATCAATATTGGAGACCGGATAATTGGATTCGGTACTGATCATATTAGCGATATTCCGGAAGACAGATCCGGTCAATCCGGTATTTTCATTCCCACTCATATACGGCTAAACCCAACCCCCTCTTCTTCCGGATCTGATTCCGGAATCGAAATAGAGGTTATTATCAGTCATATGATAATATCAAATATAAATTCATTATTATAAAAAAAAGAAATAGAATATAAAAAACGGACGGTATTTATATTATAATTATTAATAATATTTATTTTATAATATTTTATTTCTAATATTTTATTTTTTTTTTATCGTTATTGAATAGGATGAATTTCGGTCAGATTCATTTTTCAATCAATATATATCACGATTTAAAAATTTGATTAATAAAATTATTAATCTAAAAAAAATAATAATATAATAATTATCATAATAAATCTGATATATTATTATATATTATTCTAATACTGATATTATATTTTTTTTATTGATAAAATTCCCAATAATACAGAATTCTGAAATAAGATTTATATAAAATAAATTTATAAAAATTATATTATTTTTTAAAATAAAATCGGTATATTCAAAAAAAATATCGGGTTTTATTATATAAACCATTTTATTGAATAATATCCGTATAAATGATTCTGATAATTCAAATAGTTCAAATGATGATTGGTTTAGACGCGCAGATCGATACGTTATTAGTGAGGATCACTGCCGCGATGATGAGAATAATGATGATGATTACAATAATGATAATGACGAGAAGGCGGAGAAGAAGGAAAAAGAGGAGAGTATTGTAAGACAGGTAATAACACGCAAATCATGGACGGCCGAGAGAGACGCATAATTCCAACAATACATGATGGTTTATATATCATGAATACGCATATTGAACAAATTTCCCCATAGGACTCCGTCTGCGCTTAAATAATATTGGAAAAAGATCAATCAGAAAATCTAAATCATATCAATCTTAGATTATTATATAAAAAAGAATATAAATATAATAATATTATAAAATCAATAATATAATAAATAGTCTCATAATTAAATCCAGAAGGGAATGCCTTATCTTATTTTATAAGACTATACGGTCCGATTCTCTTCATCTTTGCCATTTTGACAATTCTCATAAATAATATGCAGATGGAATTGGCTGTGGAACTGATTATGGAACTGATTGTAGAACAGGTATCATCGAATCGTTGGGCTACTCTCCAATCAATGTGGCGCTAATTTAGTGCTCTTAATTTAATCTTGATGGCTTTTATAGCCGCCTGCTTTGCGATGCTCTGGAATTAGATATTCTTGGATGAATAGATATTTGCGATAAATTCATGGTTACGCAGAGGACCACGTGATAGTTATGTGGCAGTCTAATATAATCATTACAGCGTAATATACTCTATGCATTTTATGCCAGTCTAGTAAGGCCTTCTCTACAAAAACCAAGGCAAGCTGGCTGAGGCAGAGACAATGTATATGCGAGCACTGCAAGGAAAGGAGGAGGCACTAGGACTAAAGCATATATCGATATTCAATACGGTCAACAATCTAGGCCTTCTCTATGCCGACCAAGATAAGCTGGCTGAGGCAGAGACGATGTACACGCGAATACTGCAAGGATACGAGGAGGCATTTGGGAATAATACATCGTCATATATACCCGTCTTGAATACTACGTACAATCTTGGCAACCTCTACACAAAAACAAAGAGAAAAAAAATGGCAAAAGCGATATATATAAAGGCTTTCTCTGGATTCGGGGCCGTTTACGGATCCGCCTCAGATACGTGTCAGGAAGTCGATTGACGAATGGCGGTATTAGAAATTGAATCGACCGAATTATAAATTATCAATGAATAAATAAGATTAAACGTTTCGTCTAAATCAAAATCTCAGTTAAATAAAAATTTCAAAAAAACTTCGCATGAAATTAAGAAAGTAATTCTATAGATGATACTAGTCTAATCTAATGAATGCTAAAATATTAAATATCATCTTTACAGTCCTGGATAATTGTCAGTCTTTATTTATAAGTCACCTCAGTTTCTATAATAAATATGACTGATAAATATAGTGGTTTATTCTTATTCGAATTTGCATAATATAATTCTGCATAATCTATTAAAATGATCTCTACCGGCTGCCGTATGACGCGAAAAACTCATAATTCTTTCAATATCTATTCGAGATTAATAGATTTAGTTGTATAAATCGTATACGCTATCTCTTCCTTCTTCACCCCGAATATGATAAGCTTGAAAGAACAGCATGTTCTTCTTGTTCCGGCCAATTGTATAGTCGCCTGTGACTGATGCTTTAAAGAACAATCGTATTGATAGTAGTATCGTGTTCTCGCTTCGGTGCCATGGAGGTAGAATAGCTGCGTTTCAGAATAAAGTTACAGCCATTATCTATTCTATGTTTCTTGAGGGCGTTGTAGATTTCTTGGTAGGTTTTGTGCTGGGGAATCGGGGTCAGGTTTTGCCGTTTCAGGAAATACATTCTCGTTTCGGCCAAAATCGACCCCAACTAGATAACAGTACGTACCTATTATTTTATCTGATATTATCTGTAATAGATAAATATTCTTGATCAGGTAATATCCCGATTTTATAAAATAAACGTTTTTTTCAGCCGGATGGTTCTTAAATTTACTTTTATCCATTTCATTTTTATCACCGTTTTTCTATCAAATAGATTCATTCATTTCTTTAAACGTATATCTATCACCTTCTATATTTATATAATATTTATTATCAATATATATCTTTTTCTTTATCATCAGATTAAAAAAAAATCAAATAATAATAGTTATATTCTTGAATTTATGGCACATTTATTTATCCGCCGATTTATCCATAATTTTATTCAACCAATTTTATAAACGTTCTAATCCAATAATTATTTTAATTCTGATTCTAATCTATTAAAAAGAATATTAAAAGATGATAAATTTAATATAATTCATATCTTCGTTTCTCCTGTTTTTATATTCGGTATTAATTTTTCTTTTCATTTTTCTGTCTAATCGATTCAATTATATCTTACCCGTCCTGACCGATATTAATGACCGGTCTTTCGCAATTTTTTAACGTTCAATCAATTACAGGATTTGGCGTCTTATTATATATATCAGAAATCAAAAATATTATATTAATAAATCATTTTTATATTTCAATAAATCAGTTATAAAGGGACCGTCAAAGATATTATAATCGGAGATCTTTTAGACTTTCGGATCGGGATATCACTGATATTATTGATAAGGGACGAATTCTAATATAATAAGGGATTCAATTATTCAGATATTTATAATAAAAACTGATATAGAATTATATTGATTTCTTCATCATTTTAATGATTGAAATAGGCCTATATCGAAATAATGTGTATTCGTTTTATTCTTTTTTATAAACCGCGCAATAATAAATATTTCAGCGAAATTCGCAATATTAAAAACAATTTCTGACGGATTATTATATTTGAATTAATAATAATTATTCGGCCTACCAGCGATTCTTACTGATCGATTTCGTGGATAGATAAATTCATTATCGAGAATCCGGCGACTTTTCACCCCCAGTGAAAATAATCAATATCATTCATAAATAGACAATTCTCCAATACCGAAAGCGATAAAACGGTCAATAAATCTGATATTCGGATAATTGGCCATCGAAACGCTGGTACTATTCCGACCAATTTACACATTAGATCGCGAATTCAGAATCTGGGCTGGCCGATAGCATATCGGCAATTAGGATTCTATTACAAATAAATCCAGATGGCGTTCTATCACCGGCGTTGAATGAGAATGATATATCATTCTCTAATTCCAGCTTTTTATCAATTAATAACGCCGGTATTATTCCGACCAATTTATAAATTATACCGCGAATTCTGGAATTTGGACTGATTAATAATATATCGGCAATTGGGATTCTATTATAAATAAATCCAGATGATATTCTTTCATTTATATTTGATAATCGCGGTATATCATTTTCTGATTTTAACCTTCTATCAGTTAATAGCGCCGACAATTTATTAACGATATTGGCAGAATCTATTAATCTAGAACCATTCGTCTTTATTCCCTTTTTTGATAGCCCATTTCTGTCTGATCAGAAAAATGGGGCCATTGATATAAGGCCGTCATCGCGCAATATATATTATCCCAGAATCAAAAATTCTGCTATTTCAATATATAATATTTTATATATAGAATTGGTCGAATATGGGCATATATTATTACTGATTTTTTATATATATATCATGTTATATGACGATGATCTCATTAATATCGTTATATAGAATAAGGATTCCATCCCTGCGACTAATATATCAGATAATGAAATTAACGCGTCTGCGAATCTGCCGGTTCATATTCCGGCAGAAAATCGATATATGGAATATGAAAGAATTCTCGCGATGAATAATAATTAGATCGGTCAGCCATCTTTCATAAAAGAATTATAATATATTATATAAGAAAGGATATTAGATAATCCAAAAATCTGACCCTTTTACGATTATAATTTACAGATTTTGACAGATATAGATCTTATGATATATATTATCCATATGATTTTCGACTAATATAGAATTTAAAAGATATAAATGGATTATCATGATTATTCGATTATTTTACTGATAACGATTAAGGGTATTCTTCGTCTGAAAAATTATAAATTTCCAGAAATTATTATCGATTATGATCTTCGGCTTTTTTGATAGAGAATAGATTTTGATAATCTGGCTATTTCAAAAATAATAAATAGCCGAATTTTGAAATATTTTTAAAAATCTGCTGGCAGAAAAATACATATATCGAAATATATTCTATAATCTAGATTTGGCGATTTAAAAAGAAGGATATAATTTGAATATTCGAAATATATAAAAATTGTAACACGTTTACGTTTATATACGTTATATCATATAACGCCAAGGAGTTCTTTTATCATAAAGGCAAACGAATGGTAATTATTGATAATATTCGAATTCAGTGGTTCTGTCATCACTAATCGATTAAATATATAAAAATGCGTTTTTTATTTTAAATCTCCATCATCCTTTTCACGACATCATAAATGTAATAAATATGCCAAAGTGAGTATTGGCCAGCCATTCGTGTAGACAAATAGGACGCTGGCATATATAGCATTTATGGTACGTATTCAGTCAGATCCTTATCTATCAATATTATATATACAGACTCTCATTCTGTTTAATCTCATATTTTCAGCAATTTTTTATATCCAATTTTCCAATTCTTCAATTATTTGAAGGGTTCCTATTGGAACCCGTCTACGTATTTTATTTATATTCATTAAATCACGGCCCTATTTTTATCATCATCCGTATAATATTAGAATTATATTACGAATTCAAATAGCCTTTGATTTTTAATATTATAATATATCTTCCAATTTATTATCATTCCTATATATTTAAATTATATAAGAAAATAAAAAAAATATATAACGTTTTATATAGAATCTGTAACTATTATTCCGAATAAAATATATTCATGATAATATATAATAAATAGAAAAATTGGATAATTATAACGTATTGGATCAGCGAAGCGGCCATATCAGCGAAGCGGCCGCTTTTTCTTGGCACCACCATCTCATGTTTTTCAATCATTATTTTTATCATTATCCAAACCCCAATTTACAGATTCTAGATTTGTATCAGATTCTATAAATTCTTTAATATTCTTTTGATAAATACGTATATTGTGTTCTGTTTTTTCATAATTTCCATAACGTCGTAAAATTGATTGAATTCCTTTTTGATCATTACCATTTCGAACCTTCTTAAACGATTATAGTATTTTAGATGTATCTGCAGCGACCTATACTGTTCCTATATTATATTCTATTATACCATCATATTGAATCCGTTTTCTTTTACGTTTTTTTCGTTTAATTATTATCTCTAATTATTCTTCAAATTCTATAATACGAGAAATTTGAAATATATTTTAATATAACATCAATTCAATATTTTTTATAAATTATGAAAATCCGTTTCTAATTTCTAAAAATGATCGAATAAAAGAATTATTTATAAATTTATATTATAATCCAAATTTATAAATATTATTTGGAATTTTTGATTATCATATTATTTCTGATAGAAGAAATTCTGATGATATGTATAATTATATATTCAAATAATCCAATATTTTTTACACATTAATTGGAACTAATTCTGATACCTCAAAGGCCTTTTGATAATTTTCTTCTATAAATATATTAAAAAATATATTTTTAAAAATTAAAAGGAAGTCTTTTTTATTGATATGAAAGACGCATTGACACGCCAAATCCCGCATATTTTAAAAATATTTTAATTTTAAAGGCGCAAAATAAATCACATTCAAAAATTGAAGGATATATAAAGAATGAGATGATATATAAAATATGAGAATTTTATTTTTGAAATAAAAATTTTTAAAATTCTGATTAAAATAATTCTCATGGCCATTCAAAATGAACAGCTGATATTTCCCAATTTGACGTATCTTTATATATACATTAAAATATTTTAACCATTCCAAATTAAATATATTATTGATCCAGCCATTCTCAGAGACTGAAAATTTCCAAATAGAAGATATATCTGTCTTTTCATATCAGACAGAAATGTGGATACATTCTTTATAAATAATGAATGATGGGATTATATATCCAATAATACAAATATTCTGAATTATAATAACCCATTCGCGATTATTTAATTGAATAAATTAAAATCGAATACATTTTTCGATATCAATAATAATTTTCATTAATCCAATAATATCCATTTAAAAACCAGTCTTATCGAAATTATGAATATCATTATCAAATATCTTATATTTGATTTTTATCTTTTCAATCAATTTAAATCATATATTTATGACTTCTGGATTCTTTTATAATATTCTTTATTAATCTTTTATTCAATTAAAAGTCATTTTTAATTCATCAGAAAATATTATAAATTTTTCAGTCTATTTTTTATTCATTGGTTTTTCATTGCGTATATTTAGTATTTTATCTGTCATATCTGATATCTCACATAATCGGAATATAAATCCTTTCGAATCTAAATCGAGAATATATCGAATAATAATCTCTTCTTTATTCATTATAAATTTTGAATAATTGGATTGAATAATAGATCAGAAAAAGATTTCACATAATTAATCAGAAAATCGTTGATATCTGAAATTAAATACCGTTATAATAAATCATAAATTTTTAAATTATTCAGATTTGTAAATTCAGAATATAAGATCAATTCTGCTTTCTTATTGAATCAATAATGTTTTGCGTTGTTATTGCATATTGTGATAATTCATGAAATGGTGGTACCAAGAAAAAGCGGCCGCTTCGCTGATATGGCCGCTTCGCTGATCCAACACGTTATAAATATCTATTTATAATAATTCAGAATCATTTTTGTATTTTTTAAATTAAAAATATTAATTTTATAAAAACGAGATTAAAAATTATATCTAATGAAAATCAATATAATCAATTTTATAAAATATATAATTAAAAAATGATTATTTTATAAAAGATATGATTCGGATTTCTGTTTTTATTAATTATATTTTAATAGAATATGAAATCGATATTCCTTCTAACGAATTATGGGACCGAATATAATCATTTATATTTCAATTTATATCAATTATATCTGATTTTAAAAAATTCAAAAAATAATATAATAAGGTTATTTATATATATTATCGAAAAAGAAGAATAATATTATTTAAAAAAATTAATGAACTAATTCTCATATCTGACGCGTATATTTATATTTTAATATATTCAGAAGGGAAATATTTTATTTATTCGTCAATAAATCAAAAAATATGATCTTTATCAGTTGAATAAATTATAAAATTTTTTGTATTTGATATCCCGGTTATTCATATTTTGATTCAAAAATAAATTTTATTCCGAATTTCTGAAACGTATATCTGTAGATTTTCTAGAATAGAAGGAATCACACAAGAAGATCGAAGGCGAAATAAAATATTTATTGAAAATGATAGAAGAAGATTAAAAATATCCACAGAAAAATTGCGATAATAAAAAATTTCATATTCATGAAAGAAAGTGCGAAGAAAATATATATACATCAAAAAAGACATTATCATTGGGTCGGGAAAATCTGGAATTTTCAATCATTTCCGATAATTCCGTAATAACGGACGAGAATGACGCGTTAAATAACCGATCCAGTGTTGATCTAGACAACTAGAATGATTTTTAATTGTCACATATTGGCTGAATAGATATTAAAAAATATTCTGAGGTGGACATTGAAGGGACTTTTGATTTATTCTGTTTAGGATTAGTCCTAAGCTTAGCTATATCCCCATATCCTACGTCCTAGTTTTACGTAACTGTTTTACCCACGCAATACATATTAACGTCGGTCCCTACGTCGCGGGACACCCCGTATGCGGGACAAATCGGAGGTATTTCGACTTTACGATGCTCTTGAGCTTGCACTTATGTCTGCATTCCCATTTTGTTATATAGACTATATATAGTGGCTATTTCTGAGCTTTGATAATACTTTATACCTTAAAATTACTATCGCTACTCCCTCTCATAATCTGGCCAGCTTCAACCCACCGGAGCAATTGGACAACGTATAAAACCCCCGGATGGCATTATGCCTATTCAGAGAATGGCTACAGTGACTCTAAAATCAGCTTAGAATGGCTTAAGCGTGTCTTTGATCCTCAAACCAGAGAACGAGCCAACCAAAGACCACGGGTACTAATTTGCGACGGCTTCGGCACACACGAGACACTTGAGATACTAGAGCACTGCTTTGAAAATAACATTATTCTATACCGTCTTCCCTCGCACACCTCTCACGAGCTTCAGCCCTACAATGTTGGTGTCTTCGCTCCCCTAAAGGCGGCCTATCGTGATGAGGTTGAGCGGTTATATCGAGGAGGTCTAGACTTAGTTGGCAAGCAGCATTTCACTTCTCTATACGAGCCTGCTAGGAACAAGGCTTTGACCACAAGGAACATCAAAGCTGGATAGGTCGCGACTGATTTATTTCCGTTCAATCCAAAGAGAGTACTCCAAAATACATCAAAACCCCCTGAATTGACTGTTCTAAATGAGATGGTGGTCTCACAGGGTGAAGTTCTGCAAACACCTGCACCGCCAGTAACGCCCATAACGCTCATGACTCCCGTGATAACTGAAACTCTTACATCGTTACATGATTTTATCAAATAGGATATTTGTGCGTTCAATGACCACCCAAATAAACAGCGCATACAAAGACGCGTACAGAAGTTCGTAAATGCCGCCCAAATATCCTTTGTCAAACAAGTCCTCCTTCAAAATCAAAATAGATCCTTATTCAAGATAAATAACGACGCCAAGGTTCGCCGATCGACGAGGTCAGTGGTATTAGACAAGGCGAGAGTACAGCGGTGGATCAGTTGGGCGTCCCCT
Source organism: Astrothelium macrocarpum (assembly GCA_021030915.1). Lineage (NCBI taxonomy): Eukaryota > Fungi > Ascomycota > Dothideomycetes > Trypetheliales > Trypetheliaceae > Astrothelium > Astrothelium macrocarpum. The sequence goes on from JAGEMR010000226.1 coordinate 23,921, forward strand.
CCGCACCGCCGCAGCCCCGCACCCACCTCACCACCAAATTTGTATGGGAACTCGGGATCAGCTTAGCACACAAACGTGGTGTTTGCCTATTTACCTGTAATTCATTCATTCGATCGTTTGATCGTTCGATTTTCTAATTAGATAATTTTGAAGCCGGATCTTGTGGTGATGAGATTGTAATGGCTTGAAAACGCCATTCTATCGTATCTAATTTGATTAATTCGAATAAGAAATTAATTCCAGTCTGGTATGATTTACTTTCTTTGGCGGTCGAAATCAGAATTATAAGACGAATTAAATCAATTATCATAATGAATGAGATTTCATTTATAATAATGAACAAACAGATCATGAAGATACAAATACCTACTTCTGCTGATTCTCAATTCAAATCATTTCAAATCAGTGTAAATCCATCTTTTAACCAGTTATTATCTGCTTCTTTGATGGATTATTCGTTTTCAAATCTATTTCATAATATTAATGTGGTATTGATTCAGAATGATGAAAAAATAATTGATTCGATCGAATCGATAATAATAAATAAAAAAATAAAATCGTTTTATTTCAATTTAATCTGACGATTTAAATATAAATCTAAAAAAATATATATAAATTACGAAAATAAAATTGAGAATTTATTAGAATTATATTGAAATTTTTATTTCCGGAATAATTTTAATAATATTAGATTGAATAGAATTTCTAATAATTGAATTGATATTATTAAAATTGAGATTAAATTAATTCTGAAATCATTAAAAATACGAAATTAATTATTTAATTTATTTATTAATTTATCGGAATCAGAATTTTGGGCCAAGATTAATCAGAAATTAATTGAATTCTGAATCAAATAAAATGAATAAGAATTTATAATGAATATAATTATTAAATTAATAAATGATAAAATTTTTTTTAAAATGATGAATAAATATAATTTGATATGATATTGATATTATTTGATTTATTATCAAATTAATTAAATGAATATTAAATATTTATTATCGAATTTATAAAATTGAATTTTTTTTAGATAATTCAATAAATTAAATCAGATAATAATCTGATTCATAAGATTATTTCAAAATAAAAATATTCAGATAATTATGATCAGAAATCGAATTGATATCAGATCAATAAATCAATTTAATAATATATCTGATTAGATATAATTGATATAAAAAAATGGAATGATTCGATCATAATTGGAATAATTATTTTAAATGAATCATCATTTGAATTATTTGAACAATTTATTAAATGAAATGATCGAGATTATAAAATTATTTTAATATCAATTTTTAATTCTACGAATATTATTCTCATAAATATCTTCAATTTTTATTAGAAATCATCTGACGAATATTAGAATAATAAATGAAATACATTTAATAAGATATCTACACCGTCCGAAAAACCATAAATAAAAATTATTTTTTTATCGCCTTTATTAATATCTGAATTGGCGGTTGATGAAGAAATATCGGCGTATTTGGAATGATATAAATAATGAAATAAATATGATTCTATTAAAACTGAATTCGATAAAATGATAAAGATCTTTGATTAATATAAATACGATTTTGAAGAATTCAAATTATTATAACAGAATAATAAAAAAATTAAATTATTGATTAAAAGAAATATGATTAAAAATATTATTATTGCGATTTTTCGAAATATTAAAAAATAGAATAAAAAATGAATTAATTAATTAATCAGATAAATAAATAATTTATTAATTTAATAAATCAATAATTAATCGAATAATTAAAAGAATAAAATTGTGATAAAAAAAATGATTGAATAAATGATAGAAGAAATAACGAACGAAATCAGCCGAATAAATCGAAATATATATAAATGAACGAAATTACATAAAATTGATATTTTTTTTTTAATAAATTATTAATAAATTCAATGATTAATAATATAATCTGATTTAAAATAATATTTATATTTTATTATTTAATTAAATAATTCTATAATTTTAATATAAATGAATATTATATTCATCCGTTATTTTTTTTTTAATAATTTATTAATAAATTCGATATTAATTAATATATAAAATATATTTCAAAAATATATTATATAATTCGATCGTATATATATTTTTATATAACACCATTTTCATATAATCCTTTATAATACTTTTTATAATATATAAAATAAAATAAAATCATTCTAATTATATAATTAGAAATTCAATTAATTAATAATAGAAATATCTGAATTACGAAAATGCCCCCGAATTGATTTTTTATTATGTCCAATTTTTTCGAGAATTTAGATCAAATATTTGACAAATTCAAAATCTTCCGAATCTGAATATAATACGTAATATTTTCGAACGAATTATTTGAATTCAAAAAAGAATTTTTTAATTAAATTTAAATCAGACGAATATAAAAATAAATATATTAATTTTATTCCGAATTATTTTATTATCAAATTAATCATTTTTTCGTTATGATATATTGATGTATTATCCATTATTAATATCGAATTTAATAATAGATTATCAGAATCAAATAAAAAATATTTCGATAATAGCGATTCCTTCAATCAATATACAAATATTTAAAATATTATTGAATTTTCGTAAATTTAATAATCCAGAATTCTATTGATTATATATATCGGTAGGATATTATAACACCGTCTATATTTGAAAAAATAATACTGAATTATTCTAAATTCTTTTGATATTCAATCATAAAAACGAAATTCAATATATCGATTTATTCCATTCTTATTGACGTATATCAATTATTCAGCCAAATATTCGGTCATTATAATCATATGATTATTTCAAAATTCAGTATAATATTCTTTAATTATTTAATGACATTTCAAATCAATTAATTAATTATTAAATTCATTGATTTGTTGGCAGATCCGAATTTTCTTTCTATTCCAGTCATTCTATTTCAATCTTCGGAATATCACAATTCTATCCATAACGATCGAATACTGCTACCAGATCCAGTCCTCCATTTCATCTCCAAATAAAACAGATTTCTGAAGAAAATAATCCTATAACGTTCGAATCATTTTGGATGTCAATATATACGAAGAACCGTAATAATAAATTAAATTTAAAAGATTATCATATAATTTGATATTCCTTTTGATCTTTTTTATTATTCGAATAATTATATGAATAATTCGGATAATATCATGTTATTGAAGATCATCATAATTCAAAAATATAACGATAATAATACGTTAAAAAAAAGCGATATTTCGAACCATTTCAATCTCATCATCATAAAATCCGATTTCAAAATTATTTAATTAGAAAATTAAACAATCAAACGATCGAATGAATAAATTACAGATAAATAGATAAATACCACATTTGTGTGCTAAGCTGATCCCGAGTTCCCATACAAATTTGGTGGTGAGGTGGGTGCGGGGCTGCGGCGGTGCGGAGG